>JARHVA010011137.1:0-52500 GCA_037957365.1 Torreya grandis
GAACCATAAAATACTTTTAAAGTGCTAGTGTTGAATGTTAATTTGATATTTATCATAATTGGCTTATTATATTTATATGACACCACTTTAGAGTATGATGTTTATGTTAGAGGTGTTTCTACATTGAAGAAGATCTTCTTACCTATGTAGTCTATATGGTGGTCTTACTCCACCTTTATAAAAATAATTGATACATATTTCAAAACTACACTCTTACAAATATATTTCTAAAGTTAATTTTTATAATGAAAATGATTGAATTTTTTTATAATCTATATTTTAAATTCATTGGGTGATCGATAATCACTCCATGAGGATTTTTTTCATAAGATTCAATGGATCCTATATATAATTTATTTTCTATGGTTCATGTGTTTATTTGTAGTATATCATTGTTTTTAGAACACCTCTCTAGTTGTCATTCCAATCATTTATGGAATTTCCTAATCCAACTCTGAGATGTAACAAGAAGAGACTTAGATCAATTTTTAGTAAAATTGAGTGAAATTATCTAGTTTGGCCACCACATTCTATGGGATACTCATGCAAATAATGTTGCCAAGATTTGGTGGGAATACTAATAATGCTTTTACTTTGGAGCTGTTAAAAGTCAACTAAGTCACATCGACAAATGGAAACACCAGATATAAGTTATAAATCTAATCTCTTATCAAAAATTAATTATTCCATAACATGTAATATCTTTGAATCCCATGATGAAATTTGTTTTGATAGATACTTTGATAAAACTAGTTATGCAACATTCTTGCCAGAAAAGATTCTTTCATACATATCACCTTGTGATTAGATTTCAAATTTCAATGTGGGATGGTCTTCATGATAATTTTGTACGATTATGGAATTATATAGATTAAAATCCTAAATTAGATCTTGAAAATGTGTTGGATGAGCTTACATACCAAGAAATAATGTGGTGAAGAAGTCATTTTCCAACACTATCAGAAGAATATGAAGATGATAAAAATGCTTGTGATCATGATGGGCACTACTTGGATTAGTTGTAAAGAATGAGATTGGAGAGTGGTATATGACTAAATTAATATAGTTGTCTACCATTCAGTCCATTCCATTCATAAAATCTTAGATAATGGCATTTACTATAGTTAGTGGCAATCAACTTTTGTAAGTGGAATGTTGACTCATTGTCTAGAACCCTGTGCATCTTTCATATATTCTATAGGATGGAGATGAAAACATTTTATATAATTCTTTAAATGTAATTAATAAGAAGCTTTAATTTAGTTTCATAATTGTGTTTTTTTGTCTCATTAGCCTCCCTAAATTTAGGGGCCAAAAATTATGGTCTTGTAGGTGGGAAGTATGATAGTGGTGGTCTATGAGAAAATCATTTAAAAAACATTAGGAGCCTATTTTGACACGCTAAATCTTTAATAAATCAATATGGTTTATGCCCTTTACATTAATGTGGGTGATAAGGCAACCTACCATTACAATTGAATGGGATAAATTTCATCTCATATGGGCTCATATAATTTTTAATGCACACATGTTGTACAATTTTTTTTTTGTGTCACCTACTAGCATTTCCTTTCATACACTATCAATAAATACTAGTATATCCATACCTATAATTCAATACATAAAAATTTTAATTCATGGATAGCCAAAATATCACATGGGCTTCTTAGTGATTTAATTTTTCTTTACCCTCTCTTCATTCTATTGGCTTCGTAGTAAATTAGCTATTTTTAAAACCTATCTTCATTTTATGGGCTTCTTAGCAATTTCTATTTTTTTTACCCTTTCTTGAAGCTATGGGATTCGTAACAAAATCACATTCTTATGCCTCACCCACATGTATGTAGTTAGTGCATGCCACTTAAGATCATCTATAAATGTAACTACATAATGCATGTACTATTTTGTCCATTTGTATGTTTTGATGCATTTATTTTGATATGTTTTATGAAGGGTTTTATATTAATTTCAATGAGTTTTTGTACATTCTTAAAAATTTTTTTTCATAGTTTTTATCATATTTTTTTTAAGTGGTTTGAATTCTCATATTTTAGTTTTTATGTGCACTATTCAATTGTTGTCCTTTTTACATTGAAGTATATGACAAATAGCATTCAATTTAAAAAAATATTCCTTTGTAATACAAGCAAACATGTGCTCACTCAATATGAAAATTCCACTTCTATTTCATTCAATGAAAGGTTCTCCTTGTAGGCTGAAATACATGGTAACAAGGTGGGAAGAAATAATGCACCTTGAACTTAAAAATCCAGGCAAGGGTCTATTTGATTGCAATTGTATCAAGTGGGCTAATTTTATTGAAATTAATGAGAAGGACTTATGGGTTGCCTAGGTTGAGTAGGATAGGGTTGATGACTTTATCAAAGGAGAATCAAGGAGGGCATTTTTACCTACAAATTTTTGTGTTTCACATTGTAAGAAAAATTCATATTTTACTAGAAAGGATATCACTATCACTGCAACCTCAAAATATGTCATTTGAGTCACCTCCCACTATAGATTGTAAGCTGGTGTCTATTTAGATGTTATTATGTTCCATTCATGTACATTTTTTTTCATTTTGCATGACTATTTATTTGTTCACCACAATCATGCATTTAATAGTGTTCATATGGCCCTGATGACTTTTAGGAAATTGATGCCAGGCTAAAAGACAAGTATTTAATTCCCTAGTATGGAAAGCGTAGCCAACTAGGTCAAAGGCATATAAGGTGTAGTTGTCATTACAATTTTATCACATGATGCATGTTCTATACACCTGATCATGTGTTGCTCACATACAATCAAGCATAACACATAGACAATGAGCACAACTATTACCACTACCAATAATATGAAGAGTTCAAGGGAAAAAATGTTTTTTTGCTCCTCACATTAGCCTCCAACTTAATGAATGGGTTCATAGGTTACTATTTTTGGGAATGTCTATTGATGCTATTCACTTAAACAATGGGAAATGATGCATGAAAAACTTGTATTTTTTTATGGTGAAACAAAGAGGGGTAATTTTTTGAGTGAGGATGACATATACAATAGAAAGTAATTGATCAAAGAGGCAAAATATGTGTACAATGCTGATGATGTAATATGTATTTAGGAGTGGGAGTTGGAGAATCCCAATAAGTGATTTTTCTATTTGGGATACAGTAAGGGAAATCATGATGGGGATGGGGAAATCCCCTTCATCTTGGGCATCCAACTCTCATAAAAACTAGAATGGTTGTTAAGATTTGAGAAGCATAGTTTATTGGTGATGGATGCAATTTTTGGGATGAATGCAATCAATGTATTGTGTCAATGTCTGTAAGAGTAGTTGATAATATTAGTTGTTTTGATGTTTGTAATAATAGTAATTGTTTTAATTATTTTATTTTTTTCTTGTATAGTTTTAATTATACAAATTATTGGCATTTAATTCCAAACACGAAGGTGTGCTTATTGTATAGGTCATTATATCTTAGTCATGTACTGTCTACATAAGACAATGGATGAAAACTATTCTTCAAAGAGTGCATTTGAAAGACATTGAATGGATAATCAATGCTTTCATGGTTGATGATGTCGATACAGAGATAAAAGCTATTAGGTTCATCATCATTATTCCTACATGCATTATACACTTCCTATTTATATGTTCATAAACACCATACCCACCTTACTCTATTAACTTATGCCAAATTATTGTGATATTTAGGGAGACATTTGAATGTGATCTCTACTTATGCATTTGGAATGTTCATCATGTGTGGTTGAAGAATTTGATAACAAATGTGAAATATGATGTAAGATGTGTGATGTTTGAGGACTTGGGGTTCATAATACATAGTTGTGCTGATGATGACATGGCTTCAAGGGAGTCTAATCTTTTTTAGAAATATATCGCTCCTCTTAGTCTATTTTTATCAAATACTTAGAATAACATTGGGCATACAGGGTTGAAATGTGGTCATGATATTATTGGACACTTATGCATGATGAGAAAGACACCAATGCATCTATATAATCTTACTATTTCTATTTTAAATGTCATTTCCTAAGCACAGTAAGGACTTATACACATCATAGGGTGGACTAGCTAGTTCACCAGCTAACAACATTGATTTACATATATTATTATTGGTTACAACTATGCATGGACATGAACTTCCATAAGAACATCAAAGTAGAAAGACATGAAAATCTTTCACGAGTATAGGATTTAAACATCCCAAGTTTTCATGTTACCTTTGACAATAGTGACCCTCATATGACATGGGTACAAAGTATGAAAGATGAGATGTTGCATTATCACATCTTCAATGTAACACCTTCTATGTTGATGTGCAATTACTCATTTTGAATCTAAGGATATACTTGCAAGCATGTGCTCAAAGTGGACTTGATGAGAAAAATGACAACTCAAGTATTTGAGGAGGATGCAACTAAAATGTATGGTGTTAATGAGAGCATCAACAACATCAGTGTTGAGTACCATGTTAGTTTTATTTCCCCAACCATACTATATGCATAGACAAATTGGAGGTTACTGTACTTTATGTATTGCATTTTCATTGCCCAAGTCAAAGACAATAGAGTTTTAATTGAAAATGAGGGAGAAGGCATGGATGTTAGAGGTTTGTACACTAAAATTCATTGTGTATCAGATATGGATATGCAAGGATCAAGTCATGCACTAGAAGGCGTTTCAACAAATATGGTGGATGATAGTAAAAACTAGTTGAGGGGAGTTGAAATTGTAAGTCTAGTAAGCACTTGCAGTCACACACACACACACACACACACACACACACACACACACACACACACACACACACACACACACACACACATTGACATTTCTAAATGGATGATTTTAATTTTATGAATAAATTCCATAATACTACTGGAGTTGATGATGTTGAGGCCCTAATATACAGAGCATGAGAGCTATTTAATAGATGTTGTGTAGTGGATAGAAATGTAATAAATATGGCATTCTTCAAACATTATATGGCATAGGTTTATAATAAGGTATAGAGTAGGGTAATATCTAATACACAACACATAATGCCTCATAATTCCAAAAAGTGAAATATGGGCATAGAACTTCCACTAATCGATAGACATAGTTCATAGAAAATATGAATAGATGTAGATATAATAGCATGTCACAAGAGATTACACTTTTTCCAAACCCACCTCATAATAATCCAAAATGATAAGTCTTGGATGATGAGCTTAACAAGGCAACAAAGTGAGATAGGGGTGGACATAATATAGATAATGCATCCTCATTATAACTGTTTGTAGGTTTTAATGACAACACAAAAATAA
This sequence comes from Torreya grandis, assembly GCA_037957365.1. Taxonomy (NCBI): domain Eukaryota; kingdom Viridiplantae; phylum Streptophyta; class Pinopsida; order Cupressales; family Taxaceae; genus Torreya; species Torreya grandis. The sequence continues at coordinate 5,335 of JARHVA010011137.1, forward strand.
TAAATGCATGTAATAATAATAAATTAATTTAACAAAAAATAAATACCTTTTTTGAAGCTGAATGTTCTCTTAGACTACCCACATGTTGTATTTCATTAATCTACTATCTCTTAAAGGATTTTTTGAATGATATTTAAACCCTACCTTGATGAATGCATTAAAGCTAGCTGTTATTTTAAACAAAAATCAAATTTATAAATATTATATAAACAAATAATGTTATTGATATTATATAAACAAATAATGCAATAGTTCTGAGGTTCATTTGATTGGTTAGTATCTTTAGTACCTTGTTCATGCTTAGAAGAGTCTCTTTAGTCCTCTTTTTACAACTACGTTTTACATCAACTACATTTTGACAACTTTTGTGATGGTGGTTATCTTCAATTATATTACTTTTATGATGGTGGTCATCCTTTATCCCTTAGTTGGAATATTCTTTTTACCTAATCTCTTTATGATTCTCTCGTGTCACCTCCTAAATGCAAATTAAGTACCCCTTAGGGGACTAAGATGAACTGAGATAATCAAATGCAAGAAAATAGTACCCATTAGAGAATCAACGAAGAATTTAAGCAATGCCCAAAAATAATAATATAATGTATATCATCACTAACCACTCTTGTGGTAACATAACTATTACCATTATGAGAGTGTCCATACAAATAAAACAAAATATGTGCCTCATAATAGTATATGAAAATCATAAATCACCTACAATAATCAAATAAAATTATATTTTAGGATCACCAATTTAAACTGATGCCCATATAGTAAAGTCCATGATTAAGTTAAGGAAAGTCTTCTAGTGTATGTAAACTATGTTAATAGATACTTTATTGCTCTCTTGATCACATTTTCCCATGTTGGATATAACCCAAATGCACCTTATATATGTAAAAATATTTGGATATGGCCTAGGTAAGGTGGGAAAATTTATTGGATATGGACATTATAAAATTTGAATTATATCCTACAAAGATTTTTAAAAAATGAAAAATATATAAAAAAAGAAATAAACCACTCATTAATTATAAAGAGGTGAATCATATTTCCTCTTAAGACACTCTACTCTTCATTGAAAATGATTTTTGATAGAATTTTGGCATTGGGTTGGTCATTTTAAAGAGATTTAGAAGGTTTCTTCAGGGAATCCTTCACCATGAAAATTCTCTTTTATTATGGATTGTTCCACTTAGATAACTACTTAGTATCAAAAAATAGAAGACAATAATTTTGTGCTCACTTATACTTGCACATAAAGCACATATCATGCTAATCAAAACCCAATTGGTGTAGGGAAAAGGAATACAAACACCAAGCTAATGATATTTAGTGTTGTAAAGAATCAGTAATTTGAGTATAGCAGGTGTAATATAATATATATCTAAGGCATATCACACATTTTACATAGAAAGTTTGTAATCCATACATTTTCCATTGATTTACCTAGAATGGGATCCAATAAATCATTTCCCCTATGAGGTAAATTCACCAAGTTCAAATCAATCATGTTCTTACGAGTCACCTAAATTAGAATTTAGCTAGTTATGCCTTGAGTTACCTTGATAGGGAACTAGCTAATCATGTTCCCACTAGTGATGTAGAGGAAAAGTGGAGAAATCACTAGATATTCCCTTAATTATCTCTAGTCTTATTTGAGAACTCATTTAATGTTATGTATGTCCTTCAAGGTTCCATCTTCTCATAATATTTCCTTGGTTATTAGGCTAGTGGACTTATTATTGATCTACCTATCCCTTATACATTTTAGATAAAATTCTTGGACTCATTAGGCATCTATATGTCACTCACATCCACTCCTAACTCACTTCTTAACATTAGTTTCTCCTTACCATTCAATTCTCTCTACTAGCTATTTATTAGGGATATCTCATAGGTTTCAAACATTAATCTTTGAAGTAACTCTTATGAATGTGTCCTAGTATAAAAAATGATGTCATATTACCCTATTTCACCTATATTATATCCTTTTAGGTGTTCCATCCTAACTCATCATTCCATTTCATACCCTAAGTTCAAAAAGATTACACAAGTCTTGTAGCTTTTTCTAGATAAACCTCCTTGCTTGGGATAATCCATATCTCACTTTGGAAAATGAAGTTCATATTCTAGCACTCTTTATCCTTATTGAAATTTGTTCTCAATCTCAGAACTTGATAACCCATGATAATGTGGTTTTTAGTTCAAACATTCCCCAATTAGGTCTTACATTAGGTCTTCAACCCTACAACCCTAAGTTTCCATTATCTTGGTCTCCAAACATGTAAAAAATCCAAATAACTATGTGATTCACCTATGTAATGGTAATTCAAAGCTTCCTAAAAAATGTGAAGTTTCAACTCCTTTGCTAAGTACCTAAACGTATATTTTGCCAAGAAACCCTATGTAAGGTCTATACTCAGACTGAGGAGTATAAAAATACAATATATTTTGTTGGACATTATTTAAATCCATTTTTGGACCTTATCAAGGTCTATGTACCAATGATAATCAACTCTCCAATTATTTATTTTTTCTCATCCATTCCCCATAAGCTTATATCACACTATATATAGAATTTTAAGTCTTTGAACTATTGTCTAACAATCCTACTAATCCTTATTTATATTTCATGAATTTAAAGTTATTATCAAAGTTTAATGTCAACCTTGGGTCTTTATATACACCCTTTTAACTTACTAATTATCCATTCTCATTGTTCAATCCTTTCCAATGTTGTAATATGAGTCATTACATAGTTTTGGGTTTTTTAACAGGGCTAAAATAGGGTTATAGCCAACTAGTGCCATTCAAAGGTGGTTTATCTCTTTAAATAACCTTAATTAATAATTTCAACCTCATTACACATATAGTTTTCTTTATATATATATATATCAAAAAGTAACTTCATCCACTCTAGTTTCTAATCACTCACAATGACTGTGAAAATAGGGTCTTGAATTACACAAGGATGTGACATCTTTTAACAGTTATATTTATTTTCTATAGGGTTCTAATTCCAAAGAAAACTATCCAAACTATCCTCATTCTCCTATCAATGCTCTAATACTCCTTCCTCATTATTTGGCCATAGACACACATTCCCTTCTTCTTATTTGATTGTGAATAATGTCTTATGACTCTAAAATAGGGCTCTTGTTATCCTAGAATTGTGTACTGTATAATTATCCCAATATTTACCTTCATATTAGTAAGTGTATTGTTTAATATAATTTTATCTCTTTCATAGAATATCAACATACCACACCAGGATTTTCTCTCCACCAAATTCTCAAGAAATGTTACAAGATCATACCTTGGTTTCTAATACACTGTGAACAAGGTATTTAAAATGGAATTGCATCCTAAAGGATTTTATCACTTTGCAGTGTTTGATTAGCTATCCAAGGGTCTATATTATCCTAACAACTTTTCACAATGAGTTTTTATTATTTATTTCTTTTAAAACACTTGTTTAATCCTTTCCTTCTTGACTTTACATACATCCTTCTCCATACTTGATTATGTACACATATAGATTTTGTCTATATATGGCCTTCAAGTCTCACATGAAACAATGTGAATACATACAAAGAGAAATGCATTTATCTTTATTCATTGATTCAATATTTTATTATAAAATAATCCATCAATGGACTTGGTCACATTTCTTGAGGATTCTTGAGCATTTTCTCATTATCACCTTTCCTCCCTCTCCTTGGAGACCTCTTCCTATCTCTCCTCCCTCTCATCTACCAAAAAAACTAACATACAACTACCTATGCAACTGATTTCAATGTTGGTTTCTTGGTAGTTACAAATACATATCCTCTTTTCTTGATAACCCAATGTAAAGGTGAGAGCTACATAGCTAAGATAACAACCATACTAGCAGTGAATGTTTAATGAAACTAGGACAATAGCATTTATTGGAATTTAACATTTAACATAATGACTGACATTATTCTTTCCAACCTTACTACAAGAACTAATAAAAAAATCAAAGAAGCATTAATCCTTGGATAAATCAAGTATAGTAGTCAAATGTTATTAAGTTTTATGTTAAATCAAGTCCAATAGTCAAACAAAGTCAATGTTCAACTTACCTCTTGAAAAAATGTTAACAATCAAATATATGCCTTGCAATAGTCAATAATCAATAGAAGTAGTTCCAGTCAAGAAATAGTGGCCTAACAATGGAAGATTAGGCAAACCAATAATGGGATTTAACACTTTTCATATTAAAAAAATTGATGTTTGGGTCAAAAATAATAATTTCCATTACACACATTGACACTTAACTTTGACCAAATTTTTACCTCCTACTGCCAAAACTCAAAAATAGTGTTTTGTAGCTTGATGGTCCTCCATCACTCGACATGGTAGTTGACATGGTAGCCTATTCTGTTATATTTACTTGTTAATTACATGCATGTAAGTCATTTCAAACTTTTTGATGTATGAAATTGCATATCATTTACATTCTCTTATGCATTTGACTACCAAATTTCATTTACATTCTCTTATGCCTTTGAAATTACATTACTTTTTGTCAAACTTCATAAAACATATTACTATGTTGATTAACTACATGTAGCATGATTAACTATGGTTTGTGAATTATTTTTGAAAATTATCATTAATTAATTTTTGTAATTGTGTGTTAGGTGGCATTAATACTACATGGGGAGTGTTGTTGAAATACGAGATGAATTTCATAAATTCATATGGAAAAAATAAAATGTACTAGAAGAGATAAATGTGGAATGAAAAACATTGCATGAAATCTCATGTGTGGTTACTGATTCCATCGATTGAAGGGGGCTTGGAAGCACAAAACATTTCATGCATCCTAATGGATTGTGATGGGTGAGTGTTCTCCTACATTAAAACATGTTATATCCTTCATACCAGATTCTAATGGTGAGTTATGAGTATATATAATTCATAGATAGGCTTGATCATGATTTAAACATAGAGTGGTCATATTAATGGCCACAAGATGATGTTATTTTGTGTAATATGTGGGGTAATCTTTGTGTCATTCTAGCGTATTTGAGGCCCTTATTGGAGAATTTATTGACAACTAAGGTATCTAATGATCTAGATGTCTATGTGCATCTAGATCAAGTACAAAATATATTCATTGGTGCCAAACTATCATTTTAAGTATATTTCAAACTATATAGCATTTGAAATAACCTCTTTTAGGCCTTTAATCTTTGTCTGACATAGCTATATGCAGCATTGTGGAAGAGACACAATCTCCCATAGCACAAATTTTCCTCTCATCCAACTAGAATAAAGTATTTAAAGAATATAACCACTATTTTTTTACACACATGTTGTAGAGGATGAAAGTGATGGTGACTAAAATCCATCAAATGAAAGTGACAGTTTATAAAGTGAATAGAATAATTTTATAAAAATATCTTTTAATATTGATAAATAGTGTTTAGTCTTGTCATCACTTATGTTTCAACATGTTTAATTTATTGCTAAACAAAGTACATATTTTTTGTGTATTACATATTTATTACTTAATAAAGTACATATTTCTTTGTCTATAATAGTGTTTGATGTTTATTTCATGTAATGTTTTGATGATCAAATGAATGAAGAAAGAAATGATTATGTGTTTTCATGTCTTTGATTAGAATTAGATTCTTATGAATGAAAAAATGTCTTTTAAAGGCCCTTGAGGCCATGAATATGTTGATATTTATGTTAAGTTTTAGGTTTGGACAAGACTACAGGTTATAGTTTGGTACGGAGTAGTAGGGTGATGTCTTCAAGTTATTTAAATAAAGATTTCATTTCACATTATTTCTTACAGGTACTAACATCATTGTGATCCTATATTTATTGAGTTACATATCCAACACCTCTTATATCTCCCCAATCAGGTATCCAAACTCATTGGAATGTTCATCTGAAACTATAAATGGATTCAACGCCCTCTTAGGGCTTTAGACATAAATAAGACCAAGTAGGTATGCCTACATATTTACAAGTTTGGATCACTTTTTTGTGTTTTAGTCATCTATGGATGGTTATTTATGTTTTTACATGTCCTATATAACTTTTTACACCCTTATGAAACATCTTGTTCACCCTCAACTCATCTAGTTATCCTCTTCCTTCAAAGTCTATAGGTTAGCATCATAAGGGAGTAACCTCTATCTAAGATAAAATAGAGGGTAATTAGCCTACTTTCTCACCAAAAATGATTTTTTGAGGATTTTATCTAAGTGTTAGTAGTGATCTATACAATATTTTATCTCTCGATCACCTCATTAGACCCTCTAAATGCATTAAAAAACCAAGATAGACTCTGAGGGAAGTTTAATGTGTGCAGGGTCTTGACATATGACTATAGGTTGCACTATTAGAGTCCCTCTTCCATATTTTATCAATGTTATAAGAGTCCCTTGATATGTATAACATAATTATGGATGTCTCTCACTCATATTTTGATCATCAATCCTTTATCAAACCCTGTATTGTTCCCCTCTCATCTTGATATGCTTAGGACTATAGGTTGACTGACTATATGTCCTTATTTTACCCTACCTATAGGTTATAGTTACATGTTTTAGGCCTTGAGAAAAATGTATTTATATTTTATAAGGGATATAAACACCATTTTTTACTCATTTGGATCTATCCTCATCATTCCCATGCTGTATCAATACCCCTAACACCATATTTTTGCTCATTCCCAACTACAGTTGATTGTGTTGGAGTAAATAGGAGTCATAGATATGGGTATCCACCTTGAAGTCTATGTCACATCATTTATTTTCCCTTTGATCTCTTTTAAGGCATATTTCACTAATAATTATTGGTGTTTCCTTGTCTATACTCACCTCATGGATGATATAGGAGTTTATACCCAGTTGTAGGTCAATATCCTAGGCATAAAACACTTTTAGGTGTTTGATGGGGTTGAAACCATAAAATTACAACCTTGGTTGATTATTTTTGTGAATTGATGTCTTATTGACCCTTATAGGATCACACAAACATGAACCTATACCTTCATACTACAACTTTGTTATAGAGGTCACTTAGAGGCTCAGATCCTTTAGAATACATTGAATGATCATAGTGAACAAAAGTGTAATTTAGAGGCCCTAAAACACTACTATTATCTAGTTAGACACCCTCCTTATTTTATAAGGTTATACCTCTATGTGGGGCCTACAAGATGAGTGTGTTTGGTTTCATCAAGATTCTTTTCAACATTGTTTTGAATCATCACCAAAAGTGCCTAGTGCTCTATTTTAGAACTTTAGGGAAACTATCTATGAGTTTAGGCACTATCTATGGATATAAACTTTTACGTATGCTTGAAAATATAGTATTTTAAACATATATGTCATGATATTTACAACACCCCAATACCTCAATAAGGTTTCCGAGCATGTTAAATCTCCTCTATGACCATGCTCAAGTCTCTATAGTATCCTCTAGATGTACACATAGTAGTGCATAAGGTAATGAAGGTAGCATATAGATTGTTCATAGAGTATGACATTAAAATAGACCTTCAAGGCATCTCCATCCTATTAAAACATAATTAATACATCAAAAAATTATTTATCATACTTATATAACACTTCAACTCTATGGGTGTGGTCACTTGTAGATGACAACAACAAACAAATTCATTTACCTCTTACACTTACCTTTACCAATTTAACTAGTTCTACAAGTTACTTACCTTATCTTTATTTGTAATTAAATATTTGATTCCCAAAGTTAATATTCATAAATATATTTTTAGTCTCTATCTTTAAACATAATATTCAAACTTTTTTAGTGTTAAACCTCTTTCCATCCAATCTCTCTTGTCTTTCTTTTATACGTGACACAATAGGTTTGTCTTAAGCACACTTTCCATAAAACTTAGGTTTCATTATGAAATTACATTTAAATAATTTAATTATAATTAATGTCTCTTAAGACCCTTCACTCCACTTAAAAACTCCACAACCATCCTTTCCTTTCTTACACAACTACCTATCTCCCACACAAACCTTGTAGCCTTTTTTAGGCTTTATGACATTGTTCAGACAAGTACCTCTGCACATTATATATATATTTTTTAGGAATACCATTTATCCTCCTCCATAATTGCATAAAGTTTAAAATCCTAATTCCTCCATTTTATAACCTTTTTATACACATCTTGTTCTTGGATTAGGTCTTGTAGGTTTCTTACCATTCCGTGATAGTATAGTCTACAAAAAATTGTAAAATACCATACATGTTCAACTTGAAAATCTCAAAATCACTAAAATAATATTAATCCATAAATTTTTATAAAAAATAGGTTTTTATATAGGTTAATTATCCCACGATACTCATTTTTCCATTGAAACCCTAGGACAAGGTTCTTAACAGTTTGCACCATCTAAGAATGGTAAAAGTTGAATTCCAAGGTTTTTAAAGACTTTAAAAAAATATGAAGGTTGTTTAAGGAATATATGAATTTAACCCATATTTTAAAAGAATTATAACATCACTCCATTACCTGTGATTGTGTTTTCTATCTAAGGCTTGCTTGATTGTTTATATAGATATAGTGGTGTTCAGAACTATGCACAACTATAAATAATTATTATGTTGTAAGTCATTCAAATGGCTTGTCAACCACTTTGATAATTTTCTAAGGTTTCAATAGGATTATAATTTCATTTAATTTCATTTTATGGTTATGCATGCCCCTCGTCAAGGTTACCCTTGCTTTTCTATAGACTGTATCTTAACACACAATGGTTTGCATGCTTAAGAATTGTATTTATGAAATCTACATAACTTCAAAAACTTAAATCTCTCTAAACCACTTAGATAATGGTAAATATGTTTATAAATATTATTTTTGAGTTTCCTCTTATTTTACAAGTTGTTCTTATCATATGAAAAACATACTCAGTCCTCCATTTCATAGGAAATAGAGTTGTTTTGTTAAAACATAGAATATCCTTTAATAGAATGACCAAATATAATTTTCAAAGACTATTAAGGAAATTTTATATCATGTTAATAATTATACACACATTCCACTATCCCAAAAAACAATATATTCTCCTCACTCAATGTCCAAGACATAATTTGATAGCCCATAGGGTATCTAGGACTGAGTCCTTTAGCCATCTTAAAAGATTATGAAACCAACTCAAAGCATTTGATGCTAATCTACTAAATATTTTAAATACCAACATATAAAAATGTTTACCTACTTAAAACACAATAATAATCATAAAATATTTGTCACCCAAGCTTCTTTTATTTTTTGACAGTCAGTTACATTGCCTTTACACAAGAAATATAGTCTTTATCTTCTTTTTTTATCCAAACAAGAAGCTTTTATCCATTAGTCAGTGTTTTACAATATTTACTCTTGGGATTCAACCCAAAAAACATTTTTTATTCATTTATATCTATATACATCATTCCCATGTTGTATCAATATCCCTAACACCGAATTCTTGCTCATTGCCAACTAGAGTCATCTAAAGAGGTTTGTAAATAAGGTGAATCACTTATTGAGATCATTGTACATAGTGAACTTGTAAATTAACTTCTTGGAACTTATGAAACCTCCAATCACTTGAAACTCATTATAAAACCATTGTATGGTGATCAAATAGCATGAAAACACATTTATACATGAATTGGAGTCAAAATATATTAGTAAACAACTATTTACTGTACTTTTATAGGTCTCTTAACATTCACCTATAGAAATTTTGAACATAGTCATTCATTCATTCATAAAAAAATTAAATACACAATATGAAGTAAGAAACTAGTGGTAAATAAACATCAATTTTACAGATTAAAATGTGAAAAAGAATGTGGTTCAATTGATTTCCATCCAAAGTCATAAGCATACATCATGTAATATCTAACACATAAGTCATTGTGCATAACTAATTGTCATTTTTCATGTATGGAAAACCACATATATTGGGAAACATCCTATTGTATTTTGAAAATAAGATATCAAACTCCTCCTTCAAAATTTGAAGCTATTAATCATATATGACAACTATTCCTTCATGTTTCAATTACATGGCCTACATAGTCTCTACCCTTGTATCACAGAGTGCTTTTGTGTAGGCATGGGTAGCTTATAGATTGAAAAAAATTATTTTAGCATCCATCTTCTCATCCCTTAATGTGAGAAGTTCATGTTGTAAATTATCAACCTATTAGGTCTTGTCAGCCAATGTAGTTTCCAACTTGACAACCTTTACCCTAGCACCGTCAAGAAGCTCAGTCAGAAAACTAGTTTTCCTTCTTGAGTTATTATTTTTTTGAAGATAATAGTGATAGTTGTAAACCAAGATGTTCTTTTTAACCCATTGAATTATGGGATCTCATCCTTCTAAGAAGTTATTCCATGTCCTTGGGGAATTGGGAATCAACATTCTCATCTAGATTTTGGTCTTCATCTGCAAAAAATATGAGACATATGAAATTAAATGATAACATTTAATATTTTAAGAATTTAAAATATAAAAAAGTATAAACATAAATGAAGGTCCATGAGAATTTTCAAAAGCTAAGAACATCCAATTTTTTTATATTACAAATAATTTTCTTATAGACAAAGAGTTTTCTAACTTAAAAGAAAATAATGAAATCATTATATTGGAATATGAAATATTTACCTATGTCATGTTCATTATGATGTATTGGAGTGTTTTCATATTCCTTCTTTCCCCTCCTCCCCTACCTTAAACTATAGGCCATATACTTTGATAGTTGTGTTGTTTACTTGAATAGAAAAACACATGATATGAGACAAAGGAATGTTAGAAAAATAATCCATGCATACAAATATTATATTTCACTCCTTCCCACCATGATTAATTTTATATAGACACAAATACATGCAAACATGTGAATTTTATCACCAACATGTGAAATATTGAAAGGCAACAAATGTATACATGTGAAGATGATAGATCACTAGTCAAAAACATCACATAACATACATGTAAAAAATATATGATGAGTACATGGGAAAAGTATTACATCATTGAACCATGTATGATTTTACAATACATCATTAAATGTAAATTAACCACTAAACAATTTATTAAATCATAGATAAACAAAAAACTACATATCCAAGATAAAACAAAAACAAAACACTTATATTCACATCTCCGGTCCAAATAATATGTTTGACTACACATCATACATTTCATACATATTATGTCAAAATGTATGTATATAAATAATAATGTCTAAGGTAGTAGCCATAAGGCAATATAAATATTCATGTTGTGGCCATTAGTCCTCTGGAAATGGACAAACAAGTGGAAGCGATCAACTACATGAATGAACGTATATACATGTCACCCTAGATACCTACATTTAAAAATGTGTAGTTTAGAGATCTCAACAAAATGAAAGAATAAGACACCAAAATGATTAATAAAATTGTCAATTTTGTTCAATAAGAAGTAACTATCATACCTCATAAATATGGTCCATCCATGCCTATGACTATGCCAACTCGTCTCCACCATAAGCTTATATGCAATAACAATATATAGAACTATCAAAATATGTAATGGCAGGGTTGAAATAAAGGTAAAGGGAATAAATAAGAGTGTATATAATATGTAGTCATTGTAATAAGTTCAATATCAATTTATGAGGTAACCTGTCATGTGCACTTTCATTTGTTATACCCCCAACCCCCCTAATGAACATATCTACCATTCCATAAATGCATTTCTCTCAAAGGAATGTGATCACCATCAATAGCATGGGCTTGAAGGTCATCCATCTGTAATCAAAATGGTGATTTTTTTAGACATATCAATGTTAATATTGAGTAAGATGAATTGAAGTTAGCATTAACTTCATGAAAAATAATGAATAAAATGCATTTAACGTAAGGTCTATTGTTACATGTACCTTACTATTGTTCCACCCATTCTCTTTCTCACTCTATTTGTCAATGATATTCTCTTCATTAAATGTAGGCTTCCCTTATCCATGTCAAATTTTCACCTAAATCATATACACCCATCTCATCATTAATAGACTTCAAGGCTATTTCGTTGAGATAACATATATTTGACACATCCTCCATAGCTAGCCATGATATTTATAGCCTATCTCTCTTCCTAATGCTTTGATTTTTCAATATTTAGTCTATTGGCCTCCTTTCTATTTTCCTTTTGTTAATTTATCTTACCTTAGGCTTATATTTCCCATTTTTGGCATACCCAGGGGGCCTACTTGAAATAGGTTGTTGACCATGAATCCTATGATGATGAGTGTTAAGTATATCTTATGACCAGAATGGATGGACACCATTATCTCTAAATGTGTCACATGGCCTCAAAGAATAAGGTGCACATTCTACCTCATGATAACCCAATCCTTGATTATGTACTCATCTGCATATCATCATTCAACAAGGAAGAGATGTGAGGTTAAAATCATAAAGCAATAAATAAAATATAACATCATCAAACACAATAAAATTCCAAAATCATTAAATAATAAACATAAGATAAGATCAATAAAGATAATCAAATGTTAATATAGTATTTGGTTCTTCCTCCATTTCAAATTATGAAGTGTTCAGAAGCCAATCATCATCATCATCATCATCATAATTTTCATTGACATCATATGACTCCACCTCCTCATTCCACATAGGTGGACATATATATGTGAGCCCAACTCCAAACATATATGGAACAACAAACACTGGGATATGAGTATGTTAAATGAAAGAGAGGGTACAACAAATATGCACATTTGTAGGGATTAGGTCATTATGCAAGTGCTTATCAACCACATCTACATGGCTTTGCTCCACCCATTATAACTAAAACACAAAACAAAAATAACATAAAAAAATGGTGTGTCAATAGTATTCTAATTTTTATTGTTTTAAGAGGAAAGAATGAAACATTATTTAACATGAAGACAAATAAAACATTAAGGGAAGCCAAATTTTCCCGTACATCTCTTGATAAATAGCTATTGGATGCTTCAGGGATACCCTCTTCACCTTTGGTCCACTCCACCCCCTCTTCTTGTAGTATTAAAAAAGATGTAACATATAAAAATAGGGATGCATGGTTCACAATTTTTGAGCATGGAAAATGAAAGAGAGATTATAAAAAATATGCACATTTTTAGGGATGAATTTATTATGTAGGTGACTGTCAACCACATCTACATGGCTCTGCTCCACCCCTTCTAACTAAAACACAAAACAAAAATAACATAGAAAAATTCATGGTGTCTAAAAAGTATTATAATTTTGATTGTTTTAAGATGGAAGAGAAAAACATTATTTAACTTGAGAAGTAATGAAACATCAAGGGAAGCTAAAGGTTACCATACATCTCTTAATAAATAATCATTGGGAACTTTGAGGACACCCTCTTCAACTTCAGTCTCTTCTACCCCCTCTTCCTATAGTATTAAAAAATATGTAACAAATCAAAATAGGGATACATGGTTTACAAATATTGATCATTTTACATGTGCAAGAAGAATATTAAATTAGACATTGAAAATACATTGACAATCAATAAAATTACCTATGTTATCACCTTTTTGCATCTTTATTTGATAAAGATTCCATCTTGGACTGGTATTGTACCCTAGTTATTCATGTGTAGCGGATGGCTATCTCATAATAGTGGGAATACAATCCCCAATTGTTGATGCTCCATATAGCTTCCTCATTTAATCTTCAAGGTGGTAAGGGGAATGTCTAAACTAATTACTTGCATGTAATAAAGACTTTTAACCAACTTCATTCTCCTAACATAATTCATGTCACAACAAATTACATCAACAAAAAAATAATATAACTCAAATTTACGTTCGAGTACAATAGCTAAAAATTCATACCATTTATTTGATCTCAGAATAAAGTTCTTTGAGGCAATCATCTAATTCCCACTCATTTATCTTAAATTTATAGCAGTTAACATTCATAGTATTAGTTTCCAGTAAACAACTTGCATTCAAAGAAGTTAAGAATACGCTTTACAACACTAACCCTTACCAATGAAATGCTTATAGAAATAATCATAAAGGTTGGCACAATAATACAATGGTGTGCCAATGGCTAGGCTAATTTGACTAGTTGGAAATATAGCGTAGATGTCACAAAATAATCAGGGAAACCACTGTTCATGAAATTGACACCCTATATTGAAAGTACATATTACGAGCCTCTAATAAGGAAATGTAAATATGAAAAGGCATTACATTTTCTATAGTTCTTATAACGTTCCAAAGCAGAGATTGTCTTTTCACATTTTCACATTATAGAAACTTAACTTAACATTTCATTTGGAAATACTCTATATAATATAGAAACACCTCATGCGGAAATTTAAAGACAAGCTAAATGAACCTTTGTATGTAGTAGATGAGATAGAGAAAATGTAATTGATACATTAAATTTTGAAATTTTTTAAAGAATTAGAACATGCATGTTATAAATTTTAAAGGTTAACAATAATATTTTTGAAGCCTAAAATATCAAGTACATGGATATTGTATGCAAAAAATTTAATTTTAGTTATAGCTTCTATGAAAGAGGTTGATGGTAATATTTAATAATCTCACTAAACATTTTGAATGAATAAGTCAATAATAATAAGTATACATTACATAGTACAATGGGAGTACAAAAAACATGGATTCACACACTCTTACTTTGTGGAAGTCTGCACAAACACATGAAATATGATAAGAGTAACACTTTCAATATACTTAAAATCACACATACATGATGACCCCATCAAAAATAATAGAGTACATTTAAGCACTTGGAAGCATAAATACCCAAGAAATGGTGAATAAAAACACATGAATTAAAAATAGAGCTCAAGATATTAAATCTTGGAAAATACTATAGAGGCTCACATTACATAGTACAATGGGAGTACAACAAACATAGATTCACACCCTCTTACTTTGTGGAAGTATACATAAACACATGAAATATGATAAGAGTAACACTTTCAATGAACTTAAAAGCACACATACATGATGACCCCATCACAAAGAATAGAGTATATTTAGGACAAATACACTGTTACTTTATATTTATCATTACTTTCCTATAACTTTCTTCTTACTCCCTCTTGCAAGTACTGCATATGCTTTACAAACACTTTTACATCATTACAAATTTTATTTGCAATAGATAACTGTACCAAATATAAAATACCCATAGTATTTCTCCTATAAATAATTTGAAAAGGTGACTTTCCTGTTGATATATTCATTGAACTATTATATGCAAACTCAGCTTGTGGTAAAGCTAAGTCCTATTGCTTGGGCTTCTCTACCACTATGCATCCCAAAAATTTTTACAAGATCCTATTCACAACTTCTATTTATCCATCTATTTGTGGGTGATATGCACTACTAAATTGTATCTTATTACCCATCTTCTTTCATAAAGTCCTCTAAAAATGACTTAGAAATTTTGTATCCCTATATGAAGTAATAGTTTTTGGAACACCATGTAATCTCAAAATATCTTTAAGAAATAATTTTACAACTCTAGTGGCATCATTGAATTTATTACATGCAATGAAATTTACCACTTTAGTAAATCTATCTAAAATAACAAAAATTTAATCATTGCCTCTATATGTGTTTGGCAATCCCAACATAAAGTCCATACTCAAATTTGTTGATGGTCCTCTTTGAACTGGTAATGTCATGTATAGTCCATTATTTTTTGCATGTCCTTTAGCCATTTGACATATTATGCACCTTGAAACATATCTTGTCGCATATCTCTTTATCTTTGGCCAAAAATACTTTACCTCCACTGAATATATTGTCTTCATCTTACTAAAATGCCTAGGTAAACCATCACTATGCTATATTGTCTCATAGAGACCCAACTAGAATGCCTATTTATTTGCCTTTGAAGAGATAACCTTCCTATATAAGATACCATGAATAATATCTATCCCACCTATTATTGGATTCTTACACTATTCAATTATCTTGCCAAAATATGGATTAGTATCATATAATTATTTGATAACATCAAATCCAACTACTTCACTCACCATAGTAGTTAATAATTCTACTCTCCTACTCAATTCATCAACTACCTAGTTTTGTTTACTTGATTTATGTTTCAAAATAAAAGTATACCACTATATGAAATAAACCCACATTGCATGCCTACTATTCAACTTCTTTTATGTATTCACATACTTCAAATCCTCATGATCTATAAATAAGATAAACTCCTTAGGCACTAGGTAATACCTCCAATGTCTTAATGCTTGTACAATTGTATAAAGTTCAAGATCATAAGTATAATAATTTTTTCTTACATCATTTGATTTCTCACTAAAATATGCTATTGGCTTTCCTTCTTGACTTAGCATAACACCAATTCTCACAAATGAAGGATCACAATCAACCCCAAACACTTTTTAAAAATTTGGCAATGCTAAAATTCGTCTTTCTGTAATCTTCTTCTTAAGAAATTCAAATCTTTATTTGGCTACTCTAGTCTATGCAATTATTTACCTCTCATGCAATTAGTTATTGGTGCCACAATACTAATTTTTTTAATATTTTTTTTGGTAAGAAGTTGCTAAACCATGGAAACTTCTTACCCCTATAATGATTTTTGGAATAGGCCACTCAACAATTTCCTTTATCTTTTCTTCATCCATTTTCACACCATCTATTGAAACTAAAAATCCCAAAAATACTAAATTGTTCTGCATAAACCTATACTTCTTCAAATTTACATACAACTTCCCCTTTCTTAACAGATCAATTACCATTCTCAAATGTTGTAATTGTTTTTATTTAGTCTTATTGAATATAAAAATATCATCAAAATAAACAACCATAAACTTACCAATATATTCTCATATCACTATATTCATCACCCTCATAAATGTGTTAGGTTCATTGGATAATCTAAATGGCATCATCATCTACTCATATAAGTCATTTGTAGTCTTGAATGTAGTTTTCCACTTATCTCCTTCATGAATTCAAATCTGATAATAACCATTCCTTAGATCAATCTTCGTAAAATATTTTGCTTCTACAAGTACATCCATAATATCATCTAAACAAGGTATAAGAAACCTATACTTGATTGTAATTTTATTAATTGACCTACTATCCACAAACATTCTCCATTCTCTATCTTTATTTGGAGTCAACAATGTTGGTGTTGTGCATGGACTCATACTCTCCCTTATTACCTTCTTTCTTATCAATTTAGTAACACATTTTATTAATTCTACATGTTCTATTGGATTCATCCTATAAGTTTTTTGATTTGGTAGAGATGATCTTGAAACCAGATCAATGTGATGTTGAATATCTCTCTTTGGTGGTAAACCATCTAGTAACTCATTAGGCATAACATTTGCATATTATTTTAACACTCTTGTTGCTTCTGTTTGTATTGGCATCATTTTTGTTTCTTCATTATTCATTACTCTTACATAACAAAAACCTTCCACCTTCATATCTTGGATAAATTTTTTAATATAGAGCATGCTTTCTATCTTATTTTTCTCTTTAAGAGGTAACAAAATTACCTTTGTACCACCTTTCCAAAAATTATATGTGTTCTTTGCTCCATCATGAACTACTTTCCTATCAAATTGCCACGGTCTCCCCAATAACACATAACATGCATCCATCATAACAACATCACACCATATTTCATCATTATAAGTTTTTCCTATAGAAAACTTGATTAAGAACCTTTTATATACTGTAACCTCATTCCCTTTATTAAAACATGAAATATGATAAGTATTAGGATGCTTTTCATTCACTATCATTTCTTTAGAAACCATATTTTGACAACTACCACCATCTATAATTACTTTGTATACCTTTCCACCCAAAGTACATCTTGTTCAAAAAATATTTGATCACAGACATGAATCAACACCTTATTTATTCTTCATGTATTCATTCTTTGGAGTGATCAATGTTATTCTCATCATGAGATTCTCTCCAATATTTACTAGTGCAATTTCAGTATTATGCTCTTCTATTTCAACTTCAACTAGATTTACTCTTGGATGATCTTCTTGCCTCATTTTTTGATATTGATAGTGTAGACACTCAAATGCTATGTGCCTTTCTTCTCCACATCTATAATAGACATAATATCTATGCTTATTTTAAAACCATACTCTAGCACCACCATAACCTCATCCTCTCTAAAATCATCATCCTCTTTGTTGGTATTAAAACCCTTGCATATTATCATCTTTCCTTTCTGCACCATGTGATGATTCACCTCTATTGGTATTAGACCCACCTCTGGTGGTATTAAACCCACCTCATCCAATTTTTGGAGGGGTTCCACCTCTTCTTGGACCAAGAGACATTCTTCTGAAATTTTGTCTATTTTGTTTTTCTTCTTCCTTCAAATCTAATTGATAATCCTTCTCCATGAAAAGTATTGTATGCATGCTTAATTAATCTTGAATAAAAAATTTAAAACCATTTACATACCCTGCAACCATATACTCTTATGTTTCATCATACTCCACTCATATGGATAGATTGTAGAACCCATCTATATACTCTTATATATTGTCATATTTTTGACTCCAATTTTGAAATCTTTTGTATAGGGTTTATGCATAATCCACAAGAAGAAATTTCTTTGTCAACTTCTTCTCCATCTTTTTCCATGAATTAATCTTCTCTTTAGCTTTTCTCTATATCTTTTTTGTAGGTGATCCCACTAAATCATTACATGACCTTTCAATTTTGTTCATTCAAACTTTACCTTCTTGTCTTCTCTCATAGTCTTCCACTCAAAGAACTTATCCATGTTATTAATCCAATCTATCAACTCCTCTAGTTTTAAACTACCTCCATAATCTAAAACATCAACTTTGATTCCTTCATTTCTTCCTTCTAAAGCCTGAACCATCCTCTCTTCCATTGATGGTGTCTACTCTTCCTATTCTTCTTCTTGTTGAATTTATTCATCATGATCTGTCTTCCTCATCACCACCTTGTCTTCTCTACTGATTGGTGATAACCTCAGTTAATTGTTGAACTTGCCTCTGTATCTCTTGTATAGTTTGGCTCATCTTCACAATACTTCCTCATCCTCTCACCATGTCTTTCTCCTCTAATATTTGAAATTTATTTGACACTAGATAATGAAACTAAAAACTATCAACACAATAAAATTACCAATAGGCTAAGATCTGAAATAATAACTCAGAATTGATTCATATTGAATGACTTAAAATAATTATAAACCCAAACCATGCTTAAATAATTCTCAAATATAAATTTAGATTTGATATGAAAAAATTCAAAAAAATCAAAATCTAAGAAAACATCTATTTTAGGAGCTACTATTCATAATAAGTTTGCATGTAACCACATGCAGCTCTAAAAATATCCCAACATACCCTAAACACTATAATTATACTATGGGATTAAATTCAAGTGAATTTAATGTCCGGTCCTAAAAATATACAATTTCTAAAAATAGAAAAAACCTAAAAAAAATTAAATCATTATTTTGGACCATCATATGATCATGTATGGCCTCTAAAAAATATTAAAAACATTGCTAGGTAGTTAGAAATACCTATAAAAATAATGATATTTTTGATATGATGGTTTTGGTGTATGGAAAAGCTCAAGTGGAGCTACAGGGCAAAAGTTATAGCCTCTAGAAGGTTTGCCTATTTTTTTTGCATCATATCAACACATGTTGGCCAAGCCTTGGTTTCAAACATTCAATCCCCTACCATCAAAATATTCATCTCAAAGTTGATTTAGGTTTGGTTATCATACTTACCATTTTCATTCTTAGAATAATATATTTTCTAAGACATAAGACATTTTGTGGGTCAATTTATGAGCATGGAATCCACAATAAATTTTTTGGGGAATTATACATATGCTTGAATTTTTAAAGTATTGATATTATAAAGTATCTTACTGCACATGTCGATTTGAATGTTAGGGAGTAGAAATAGATTCAAATTATTGATTCTAAACTTTTCACATTTAGATGTTGTAGATGCTTCTATACAAGGCATTTGATAACATATTGACATAATATTAAATTGAATAAAGAAATTCTTGATGTAAGGGTGACAAGGAACATTTAACAATCTATTATATTATCAAAGACATGATTCATAATAAAACTAAAGTTCCTAAATTATTTATGGTAGCATTGGAAGAGAGTAACTTGGAAATGCCAATGGTAGTTCCAAATTTAGCACAGGTTAAACCTTGTGAAGTATCTTTTGGGCACATGCACATTAATAAATCTAAGTTATATGGAACATTATTGAATGCAAAATATATTTTAAAAATTAATAGCATAATTTATGATTCAAGTGAGGTTTTATTGGCTAGGGTTTCATTGAAGAAACTCAAACATGTTGATGTATTTGAATTATCCATTCCCCTCTTGCCTGTTCTAGTGGAAGGAGGAGACTAGATTGTTGAGAGCAATAAAAGGAATCGCCGGGGTAATAAAGAGTTGGATTCATTGAATATTACTATCACTTCCCAAAAAAAATGGTATAAGAGGATTATAAAATATTTTAGTTTCTTTTTTTTCTATTATAAGTTTACAACTTAGTTACAACATGTCTGTAACCTATATCATTTTTCACTAGAAGAAGAGTCTTATTGAGATTTGATTATTATATCTTTCTCTTTGATATAAATTTTGGCTCTTGTCAAAAGCCAAATTTAACCAACAAAAATAATTAAAATATTTAATAATCTTTTTAAATTACTATTTCAAAAATTTATTAAAATTTAAAAACTTTATATATCTTTCATACAAAAATATAAATTTCTACTCTTTAATAAATAATTTAGATTTCAACTTCTCCTTCAACTTATCTATTTCCTTTAATAAAACATCCTTTCCAAAATTTACTATCATGTTTGTTTTTATATAGTAAAAAAATGTGTAATAAATTATTTTTTATTTGTAAACAAATTAAAAATAATAATTCAATAAAAAAATATTTAATTGATTAAACTATATATAAATATGTTGAACTCATCCAATAGATCACCAAACATCTTCTAGATAATATTTATCACCCACGCTTTTCTTTTACATGAAAAATACAAAGATTAAATATAAATAAATATGTTGAACTTGTGCAATAGATCACCAAACATCTTATACATAATATTTTATCACCTATGCTTTTATATTCCATAGAAATTACAAAGATTATGTATCCATGTATTCACATGCATTCAAATGAAAGAGTTGCATTTCTCTACTTAGAAATATGTTTAAAAAATATTAAACATGCAAGTAAATAATTTTATATTGATTAATTAATATATTAGTTCTAGGGGAATACTTTAGGAACTCTTTGTGCTTAAATTAAAATAATTTATAGGTACAGTGGTCAATCAAATTTTAACAATTAACATGGAAACATAAAATTTAAGGATTTTAAAAAAATCAAATAGCAGTTTGTTTAACATCATGGATTAAATAATAATATTCATTTGAAGCTAATTGGCTAGTTTTTTTAGATATTATGGGCCACTTTACTTGGATTAGGACTACACATTAATGCCATGATAGATAGAGTGGACATTTATACAAGTCAAAAATTATGTGGCATTCAATGCTACTTTTATTCATAGGGTGTGCAACACTTATTTCAAAGATTTGGCATTGAATGCAGGATTGGTTGATGAAAAACATGGTGACATATTTTAAAGATTTAGATGTGTTTAAAATATTAATATGATTTGCTACATTTATCGAAGCAATGAGGATTAGAGAGAAGCATATCCTATGTGGATATTTTAAAGGTAACTTTATTTACTGTGATCATGCTTTTTATGTCTTTCATCATGCCATGTTTTCTTTTCTAAACTACATGCTTTTTTCATAAATCTATGTGATAATCTAGAATTTTATGATTAAAAAATGCCTCTGGTCATTTTAATGGTTGTTTTACTTGATAAAAAAATAATTTTTTAATTAATATATTTACAGAATTTATTTGGGTCATAGTAAAATATGAGGGTTTCAAGAATTTTTTTCTTGCCATCTTAATCTATAGGTTATTATTCATGTTAGGAAACTATGAGTTTTTTAGGAATGTTTATCTATTTATGTAGGAGATTATTAAAGATTTATATTATAGCTTTGGGTGCTAAATTTCTATTATTATTTATTTTGTTAACACCACCATTTTTTCCTAGGGAAAAACTATGCTATTTTTTTATTATATCAAGGGCATTTACCACATTATTGTAGTTGAACCTAATCATTTCCTTTTCCTTGGAAAGGCCTTTATAAATATATTTAGGAGCAATGGTTTCAAGTATTTATTGGTTTTTTATATGTTTTTGAGTGAGCTATTTGAATGGATTTCATCATGCTAGGTTTTATTTTCTAAATTGTAAGATTTTTTTGATAAATCTATTTGATAATATGACATGAGAATAATATAATGTGAGGAGAGTTTAGAGGTAAGGTATCATGTGAGAAGAGTTTATAGGTAAGGTCTTTTATGGTGAGCTTGTTTTTTTTATAGTTTTTGTCATTCTAGGTTTTCTTTTCTAAATTGTAAGTTTTTTTGATAAATCTATGTGATAATCAGGCATTTGATAATAAAAAAATACCTCTATTCATTTTGATGGTTTTTGTGATTGATAAAAATATGCTAATCATGCAGTGCTTACCAATTTTAGGTTTATATTAGAGCTTTAGGTAATAAACTTTTTTTAATTATTTATTTTATTAACATCAACATTTTTTCTAGGGGAAAATATATGTTATTTTATTATGATAGCAAGGCAATTTACCACATTATTGTAGTTGAACATAATCGTTTAATTTTTCTTAGCAAGGCTTTTATAACTATCTCTAGGAGCAATGACATCAAGTATTTATTGGTTTGATGCATATTTTAGAGAAATCTATTTGAATGGTTCTTCATGCTAGGTTTTATTTTCTAAATTTTAGTATTTTTTAATAAATCTATGTGATAATATGGTATTTGATGATCTAAAAATGCCTCTTCATTTTTATGGTTGTTGTGCTTGGAAAAAATCTAATTTTTCAAATAATATGTTCAAATAATTTTATTTGGGTTAGAATAAAATATGAGTTTTCTAGGAATGTTTTTCTTGATAGTGAATCAGCTTAGTATTCAATATTTCCCTAATATTACAAAATCTAAATAAAATTCATATTATAAGACTATTGCACATATTAATACCCATCATAATTTTACATACATTAGCAAGATAAGCTACTATAGTAGTTGGTTCATATTTCTGTATGGTTAGGGTGAATAAGTCTCTCAATCTTTCTAATTTTTTAGTTTGGAGTTGATAGTCCAAACTCACTAGGTTACAAGTATCATTGGGTTACATGGTTGAGCTAATATTAACTACTATGTGGAAAATCATTTTTTAGGGGCACATGCCTTCCTATCTCTCTATCTCCTTTTATTTATGCACTTCAAAATAATTATCTATATTTATCCTAATCTCAGTTTCAAATCCTTACAATGATACATCATTTTTAAAAACAACCTGCCAATAGACAAGGTGGATAAATCGACATATATGTATACTCTTAAACATTTCTATTTTAAATTCAATCTATTTCAATTACTTTTGACATAGATTATATGCATTGATTATACACTTTTAACATGATTTTGGTTGTAGGACAATCACTAGCAAAGTACTCAAACCTAGCTCCATCAAAGCACTCAAATTCAACTCAAACAAGGAAAAGGTGTGTGTACACACCTAGGTACTTATTCCTTTTCCTTTAAACTATAAATTTCATTACTAAATTAAATGGGGGTAAAATTTATATGATATTCTATGATTATGTAGCACCTTAGTCTTGTAAACTTGGAACACTCATGACCTTGGTTGTTCTGCTTTATTGTATACATGCTTTACTTCCAAAGCCTTGTATCTCTTTTATCTTGTGTCCCTCGGTCTATCTCTCAACTTTAAAATAGCCTTATGTTGATGGCATAGACATCCCATCTTGCCCATAATTCTCAAAAATGTACTTATCTTACACCTTTGGAAGTTTTGAGCTTGAGACTATTCTCCTTCTCCCTAAACACTAATGTTTGTGTCAAACTATAATGTCAAAGTTACTATCCTAGCCTGATGCAAGTGTCCAATCACCTAAAGTCATCTAATTTAAAAATTAAAAGTATTACAATGGTTATCTGAAGTGTTTTAATGTAAGTTATATCTTGATATTATTGGTATAAATATAATATCAACCATTATTAGTTCACCACCTATGAAATCTAGTAATTAGACTAAAAGAGAAATCAAGATGCTCTCAAATTACCAAAATCTTTCCTATTATACTCTATTTTGATATTAATTAATGTAAAAACTTGGCTACAAGTTTGAAATAGTAAAAGTGCAGTCATATTCGATCATATTCACCCAATTTCTCTAATGGATTTTTCATTTTTTTTAATGGATAATTTAATTAATGGATTTTTTAATTTTATTGTGGTAGGGGGAAGGGGAAATTAGCATTGGATTTTGAGTATTCAACACAAAAAACATTAAAGTGATATGGAAAAATGTACTTATACTTTTTAATTTGACATGGAGTTGCTCACTCAAGATCTATATGGAAGGTGTAGTTTCATTTTAACATCATTAAATGTATGATGATATGGTATGGCATCATAAGTGGGGTGTATGAGTTTGTTGAATCTAGTAGATTGGATACATATAACACTAAAATAACTTAGGTATGCAAGTGATGATTGTAACTATTTATTATCTTAGATAAAGATTTAGTAGCATTTTATAGTCTTAAAGTATTTTATATTATCACTAAATGATTTTTAGTTGGAGCTATAAACCAAAGAAATAATTTTGACTAGATCTATAAACCAATTTGGGACACACATGGGAGGCCTACATCTCCTTATTAACTATCATTATGGATAACAATATCCCCATAAATATCATGGAAATTACCACATGTCCCAAAGATATCACCACATCCACTTTGGGCCCCATAAAAATAAAAACCACCGACATGAAAATAGAAAAAAGATGGTCAAAATTCTTCACATACGAGATGAACCAAAAGAGCACCAAGAAAAAAATGAATAAGAAAGGTTAAAACACCAAAAATATATAAGAAAAAAGATCAAAGGTAAACAACAAAGCAACAAAAGTTGACCATGAAATCTCTCGATTAAGAGGATAACTAGAAAATATAAAATTTTCCACTTAGATTTAAGAATATTAATCCACAAGCTAAAGTTGTTATTATACTAGGGTAGGAAAAAAAAAATTCCATTGTCCTTTGTAAGCCATCAACCACCAATAACTTCAATTTTGATCTCAATAATTCACCCTTCATTATATGCCCTTTATTTTTTGTTGTAACTCCTAGATTAGTAGGAATTTTAAAAAATAACAGCCTCTAAGTGGTAGTATATTCCTCAATCGAATGAAGAGAGATTAGAAAAGGAACAGGGGATGACATGACCTTATAAACATTAGTTTTTAGTTAAAAAATATATAAATGTATTTGTAAGGATAACCACATGAGTACTTAACAAAAGTTTGTCTGGATGATTATCTATCCATGAAGGCTAAGTGTAGTGGTAGGTTGAGGCTTAATCCCAAAGATAACTTAGAGCCTTCTACTTAGTTATCATTGATTTAATTCAAACTCTTACCTAACCTCCTCCAAAATACCCAAAACTAAAAAAAGATAAATAAAAATATAATTATCTTGTAAAAATCCTTGGGATTGAAAATAGTCAACTCTTAGAAAAATAAAATGCATCAAGACCACACTAATTTTGAACTATTATAGTTTTTGAAATAAGGTATATTTTTAAAGAGTCCAAGCTTTACAATCCATATTTGAGAGAAAAATTTATAAAAATTTGGGTTTGGGCCTATGCTAGTTAGACCAATTTTTTAAAAAAATGCTAAAAGGAAAAGTAAAACTAACATTTAGTCTATCATCAAGATGAATGAATATATATTTTTATATGTCACAAACAACAACATTAGGTGTATCCCCAACCATTAAATCCATAATGATGTTGAGGTCCTCTATGCTGGTTGATAGCTTGGTGAAGATAAATGGTGGGCAATAGTAGATGTGCCTCGACCACTAGTTCTAACACAACCACTTACTCTAGGTCATCAGAATAAATGGATTCTCTTATATATAATATATATATTAAACTTTACACCTTGATGGTATTCATTCTTCGAGTACATTAAATAAGTAGTTAGGTGACTACAACTAGGTGCCAAATGAGAATAATTAATTATTAGATGACATTATTATAAGCTTGGATATAAATGTTAGATTTGAATATATTTTATTTAATGCATGCATCCATAATTGTCATAGACCTTTATATAGCCAAAAAATAAAAAAATAGAATTTTGAATTAAATGTTGGAGGTTGGTTGATAGCTGGATTTGGTAGATGTTGAGGTCCTCTATGGTGGTTGAAAGTTTGGCAAAGATAGATGGTCGGATAGAGTAGATGTGGCTTGGCCACTACTTCCAACACACCCCCTTACTCTAGACCACTATATTAAATTTATACTCTTATATATAATATATTAAATTTTTTGCCCTGATGGTATTCACTCCTTGAGAACATTAAACTAGTAGTCAAGTGACTACGACTAGGTGTTAGATGACAACAATCAGGTGTTAGATGAAATTATTATAAGATAATTCATAAATGTTGGAATTGAATATATTTTAATCAATTCATGCATCCATGATTATCATAGGATTACATGGCACCAAAATCAAAATAGGATGCAATCTCCTGAATACATGATGTTGTCATATGACTGCATCATACATCTATTTGATGGCACCATATAGTTATTTAGATAGATAATGTTATTGGGAGAATACATACTTCAGTTGGAATATCACATAATATATTCAAGAGACTACATTATGTAATTGCATGACTATTTCCTAACTGCAAATATAGTCAGATGACTACATGACACCATTAGATGATCATAGTATGTAACCTAATTGTATGATGGATTCATTAGATGGAATCATGTAGTTTCCCAAATTATAATGTAGTTGAGTGAATCCATAATATATCTAGGTGGTATCATGTAATCATTTGATGGCATCATGCATTTGTCTAGCTATATAATGTAGTCAAAAGATTACACAATGTAGTTAGGATTTAGATGTGTTTAGGAGATTGCACAATGTAATTGGTATCCATAGACTCTACACATCATCTACCATCTATGTATGCCACCTACCATTTATGTATTATGTAAACCAAATATGGATGCTTTACAAACTCTATAGTCTATAAGATGGTGCATATGATTTGCCTTCCCAATGAAATTACTTTCCCTTCAATTCACCTCTATTTCAAAATAGACTTTTAAATATTCACCAAAAATTTACATAGTGATTTTCATTAGGGTCCCTTAAAAAAACCTAGAACTTAGCCTTCACCATCCTAAACTATCCATTCCATCATCCTATCATGTTGGCCCCAAAATTTTGGCTAAGTGTTGTCCAATTTTGGTAAAGAACTAGCACAGTGCTAAAGGATCATGGCATGGAAGGACCATGATGTGTAGTTGATAGGCATATAATAATTGTATAATGGAACCTACAAGGTGCAATAGGATAATGGAATGAAGGAACCCGTGATAGAGGACCTAGTCATAGGGGAATGAGTCATGAGGAACCTGAAGACATAGGACTTAGAATAGAAGTAGAAGAATAGGGGAATGAATGGGAAGTGGGAAAATTTAAAATAATGATTCATATAAGTCATGCCAACCCTATTAATAGGAATTTTTTCACTAGCCCACAAGGAGAAGAACACATGGCAACAAAGATATAGTATAGAGTGAGGATATATGAGGCATAGAGGCCTTAGTCTTTAGGAAAGAAAACCAATTATTAAGCGCCATGACTCTTAGTATTTTGAGAATTCATTGGCCAATTATTCATTCCATTAATGATTTTAAACACTTAGTCAAGGTAAAACAAGTATAAATACTCTTGTAAATTAATGTGGTGATGGATTTTGGGATGAATTTGTGATAAACATTTACCTTTCTAATGATTAAACTTAATATATGAGATAACAAGTTTTATCAACTTCTTATGTTTTATGATTAATGATGGTATGTGAGCTAAGTGATTATACTTAAATATGAGTTATGCCCTATATTTTATTTTCTAAGTAATTGATACTAAAATAAGATCACAATATTCTGCATAGTGATAGTAATCAAACCTAGAACTGAAAGGATCAAGGTAATCTATCTTTACATTTATATAATCCCTATTTAATTTACATAAATAGAAGGATATAAACAAGTTATTAATCATGTGGAAAAAAACTTATGGGAAATGGTATTTCATTACATTTTTTAGGTGAGCGCACAAGACCTAAATGTTGTGTGAAAGGGCCAGTGCACTAGCTCATTGGGCTAGACTTCAACATTGAAGCTAGAATTATAAAATAAACCCGAACATTTTGGTTCCATTGCCAAGACCTGATGCACTTAAATCATAGTCATGGAAAATGTTTGAGTGCATTACTCTTGAGAATATAGAAGAATGGATTACCAATGTTGAAGATAAATTTGAAGTTCCCTACTTTGAGATAGGAATCTTTGTATGGTAGTGGGTAGAGCATAACCTCTACAGTACATCATATGAAGCCTTCTTTTTGGAAGTCCTGGTTCATTTACATACTTGATTTTTGGCATATGATCAAGGATGATCAAGGAATCTTGGAAGGAGATAGTCTTGGATGATAGAAGAACAAAGAGCTTTAGCAAAACTTGGATCTCTATGGATGCATGCAGTCAAATTTTGATGGAAAAGAGTTTTGAATAAATATATTTTGGAGACATTGTAACTACTTATTCATATTATGAAGAAGCAAACTTCCATTTCCTTTGATAATCATGTGATCATTATATTAGGCTTTTTATTTTGAAATCAAGAAGATATTTGTTGATCTTGGACTTGAACCTCTACCAATGGAGAGATAAATCTCTTGTGCATGAGCCAAACATTTAGAAGGGGAGAATAAGAATTGGTAAAATATTGTGGGTTCATAATGGTAGCCATCCAGTGTGCATTACATAAATGAAATTATGTTGAATTTTGGTAAAGGATTATAGGAGTTAGCAACATGGGAAAAGACCAAGAGAACTCAAGGAGTGTTGTTAAGAGTTGCAAGGAATCATAAACACATGAGGACCCCATCACTTTCAAGCCACATTTTATACCACTCCTATCCTACGAAGGAGAAATAAGCTAGATGGTAGGAACCAAGGAGACAAGTTTGAACCAACCAAGCTTCCCCACCATAGTGTGCATTCATGTTTTTTAGTTAGATGAGCTATACATAATTAATTTGGATAAATACAATTTGGAGTCAAAATTGAACCGATAAGGGATATTGAAGCTTAGCATTTTGATGCTCATTTAGACTTAAAACTTTATTTCCCTCTAAAAGGGAATTCTATGGCACAACCTGGGATGTATGGTGGACTAAGCCTACAAGGATAGAATATAAGCCCCAATTTGAGTAATCAACTAGATACCACACCTCATATCACAAGCACTACTACTAGAGGCACTAGAGATTGACTAATAGGTGGTACAGGAGGTAACAAACTTCCTCCTCAAGGGATTAGGGCTAGATGTTCCTAATAACTACCCATTTAAGGACCTCACTTGACTATAGTGTATTATGAAATGACACTGCACTTACTAGAATATCAAGGTATGAAGAATGCAACTGAGCATGTCCATAAATGCATACTAATTTAGAGGGTGTGAGGCATTACCTCCTTTAAGTGTAATGCCACATAATTTACAACTATATTTTTGGAGTAAGCACACAAAAGGTATCAAAATTTCAAACCTCAACAAGTCATGCTTTACTATGACCAAGTTAAGATATCCTTCCTTCAATAATTTAACATTCCTAAATTTGAGCAATAAATCATAGCAATGTTGAAGGACATAAAACAATGACTTACTGAGAGTGTGCATGAATATTACATGAGGTTTAAGACATTGTTTATATTATCATTTGAGATTAACACTACTGAACATGCACAATCATTTATGGGAGGATTGTTACTACCCTTTCATCAAACCTTATCAAAGTAGACCTTCACTAGTCCATGTGAGGCTTTTGAAGTTTGTCCTTGTGCTGAGGTAATTGGAATCATTATTTCTAGGATCAATCACTTTATGGAGGCCCAAATAGCATTAATGGCATCATTTATTAAGAATTTGATAACTAATAATTCACATGAAACATTTAGTGGTGTTTGGTGTACAAACTATGAATCTAAAGGGCATACATGGAGCTATTTTCCATGTAAGCACATCTGCACAATACTTAAAAAGACATGTGAAGTCTGTTATGAGGAATATGATGTACACTCTTGTCCTCTTATATAGTGAGCTACAAACACTAAGGTGTCTAACTATTATAATATTTGTGATGCCTATAATGATGACACTAATGACTATCATTTGATTAGTGACATTCATGAAGCTCAAGTGCACGACACACACCAAACCTTAGTAGAAAATAATCAAGACAATGGTGGCTAACGTGGATGGGGATGGGGGAAAGGATGAGGAGATAGTTTTTTCCCACCTAAGACCTATTAAAAATGTGGATCATTAGACCACTATCAATGGGATTGCCTATACTACCTATTGTGCACATTCTATAAAAAAGGCCACGAATTAGAAGAGTGTCCTAACTTATACATGACTATCACCAAGGAGTGAAATGAAAAAGTTGTCAAGATGATTTAAATTGATAAACTACATTGGCATGCATTCCAAACCATCCCTATAGTTTAACAAGTATATATTACCACTCATAGTGGGGGACAAAACTAGTCAACATCTAATCCCATCGAGAAACTATAATAGAAGAACCAACAACAAGAAAGTATCTTAATGTTTAACAATAGAAGGATGTCCTCCAAGATACAATGGAACTAATATGAGAACTTTAGGGAGAGATTTAGTTCCTAAAATAAAAATACATAAGGCAACATTATTTAATGTAAAGGGAAGTTAAACCTCAACATGTGGTGCATGATAAATTTTAAGAGATATGCAAGAGTATTCTAGATGAGCACATTGTTCTAAAACTAAGTGTTTGGATTAATAATCAAGACCAAGTACCAAATTAAGTTCACTAATTAGAAGAGTGTCCTAACTTATACATGACTATCACCAAGGAGTGAAATGAAAAAGTTGTCAAGATGATTTAAACTGATAAACTACATTGGCATGCATTCCCAACCATCCCTATAGTTTAACAAGTATATATTACCACTCATAGTGGGGGACAAAACCAGTCGACATCTAATCCCATCAAGAAATTGCAATAGAAGAACCAACAACAAGAAAATATCCTAATGTTTAACAATAGAAGGATGTCCTCTAAGATACAACATAACTAATATGAGAACTTTAGGGAGATATTTAGTTCCTAAAAAAAAATACATAAGGCAACATTATTTAATGTAAAGGGAAGTTAAACCTCAACATGTGGTACATGATAACTTTTAAGAGATATGCAAGAGTATTCTAGATGAGCACATTGTTCTACAACTAAGTGTTTGGATTAATAATCAAGACCAAGTACCAAATTATGTTCACCCCCAATTCACTAGGTAGAGTGAATTTTGTCATTTAAATCATACTCAGTGATAGGACACTCTTAGTTCCTCTGCTCCCCTAGAAGATAAATAAATATTGGTTAATGTTTCCATTGATGAATTGGTAATAAGATACATACTAGTAGTCATTAGTGTGGAAGTCAATATCCTCACCAATGATGTTTGGCACAAGATGGATAGTAAAGAACTATAGCCTTCACCTCATGTCTTATTTATGGAAAATAAGACTCACACATTACATATTGTGGTCCTCAAGAATGCAATGGTTGACATACTTAGAGTACCATTCAAAGTGGATTTTGAAGTTGTGGAGCTAGCTGAAGCTAATGATTATCTAAATCTATTAGGAATACCATGGTGATATGAGAATAATGTAGACTTGAGCTTCAATAATCACTAAATAAGTTTTGAAAACACTGAATAGCATTTTGTAATACCACTAGATCAAGCACAAGGGCCCACATACATAGATCATGTCAATTTTGCTGAAGATAAAAAACCATATCTATAATGCAACTACATAGAATGATGACCAAAGAGATCCCATTCTAGATGGCATTCTTCAATGGTCAAATACTTAATCCCTTTTTGACAATACAAGTAATGTGTGTAATTATTGGGCTCATTGTGACTATGACCTCACTAATAGAATATGTAGTACCATCAACAATAAAGAGAATGTGTTACAATAGTTTAATAAATGACACAAGTTCATCTACCTTATCAATGAAAAGTCATGAGGGTACCTATCATAGAGACACCGCTTGAAAGACTCGATGAGGCTCAAAGGTTCCATAAGGAGATGGAAGTCTGAGACTTCATTCAGTGCCTTGAAGGGTTTTACCACATTGATGAAGATCATCTTCAATTTTTGGTTCAAATTTTTGATGGAACAACTATATGATGGTGGCAAGCCCATTATGAAAAAATAATCTAGTGGGATCAAGTAAAATCATCTTGACACCTCCAATTCCATCATGATAACAAAGTAAAGTGAGCACTCAATTACAGTGGAGTACAAGCACTTGAGCCCCACATAGAAGTTTATGAAATAATATGGTAGGATGATGAGTATTACTTATCAAAATATCTATGGGTACATGAATTATATGGAAATTTATGCATTTAGGCATGATTATGGCACATTCATGAAGAGAGACACATGGGTACCAATTTTTGACATCTATTGAAGGAGAATATAAACTCAACACTATCTTATTTTTTACCAAGGATGGATTTGAACCTCACCTTCCAAGCCATGCATGAAGTGGTAGTAGGTGACCCATGTCCCATGGAAGAACACCTAAGGATTATCCATCAAGACCCTAAGAATCCCCTACACCTATTCCATGAACCATTGACATACCTAGTTCCTATACCCGCACCAATCCTATATCAAAATTGACATGAAGAAATTTATCTAGGGAAATAAAAGCTTGTGTTATAAGTGGAATAAGGTGAAATATCCACTCCACTTGGCCCAATGTCCAACCATTTGATGTTCCTATGGATTTTGGCATAATAACTATTTAGGACACAAGTGCAAATATGGATAACCCAAACCATGGGCATATTTAGACTATTCAATGCAACATCATCATGAAACATGAACTAAATATGGATACAGTAGGAAAATATTAGACTTACAAAGAGATTTAATTTTTTTTAAATTGTTAAAATAATATTAGGATGTATTCCCAAAAAACTATAGTGAAATGAAAGGAGTACACCCATTCTTGGGGAAGATGCATATTAAACTAGTTGACGACACACAACCATTTAGAAAATGCCCATATAAGATGAACCCTAGTCTCTAGGTACGTGTCAAAGAAGATATTGATAGTATGTTTTATGCTAGAATAACCACCCCCATTAATGAATCTAAGTGGGTCAGTCCCATGGTGATTAGTATCAATAAGAATGTATGATTTCGTATCTATATAAACTACCAAGTGTTTAATGCTTCTTATGTAACTGATCCCTTTCTAATGCCATTCATAGAGGAAATCCTTGAGGCTGTTGCTAGATGTGAGGTATATACCTTCAATGATGGCTTATCAAGGTATCACCAGGTCTAAATATATGAAGAATACCAATATAAGATAACATTCACCACTAAATGGGGGTCATTTGCATATATTATTATGCCCTTCAGGTTAAAAAATGCCCCAATAATGTTTTCATGAATAAAATTTGAAGCCTTATAGGACTTCATCCACAAATTCCTTCAATTTTATTTATATTATTGGATAGTATAAGCATTGGTCAAGGACCATTGTTCTAACCTCAAACTTATGGTTGAGCACTGTCATTCTTACAAATATCATTGAACTTAAAGAATCACATGTTTACGACACCTTTCTATGTGCTTTTAGGACATACTATTTATAAGTAAAGACTTTTGGTAGACCTGGCAAAGGTATCTATTATTCTTTTCCTGTCAACACCCAAGACTTGGAATGAGGTCCATGATTTTATGGGTCATACTGATTATTATAAAAATTTCATTTGTGTATATGAAAAAATTGTTATGCCCCTAGAGGAACTTTTGAAGAAGAATGAACATTCCATATGGAATTGCTCTTGTAAATAGGCATTTGAAACATTACATGAAAAGATAGTCATTGATCTTATCCTCCAATACCCCGATTGGATAAAACCATTTCATGTCCATGTTGATGTATCTAGCATGGCTATTGGTACAACCCTTGCACAATTAGGTGAAGGTCACCTAGATCACCCAATCCAGTTTTCTAGTAAGAAGATCACACCAGTTGAAAGAAACTATACCACTATGGAGACTAAAGCATTATCAATGGTATAAACTTTGTAGAAGTTTAAATAGTACATGTTATCCACTCCTTTTGTAATCTATA
The DNA here is from genome assembly GCA_037957365.1 of Torreya grandis. NCBI lineage: Eukaryota > Viridiplantae > Streptophyta > Pinopsida > Cupressales > Taxaceae > Torreya > Torreya grandis. Next base: position 40,001 of record JARHVA010011137.1, read on the forward strand.
TAGATCATGAGTAATTATAGTACATTGTTAATAATATTGTACTACATGGATGGATCTATTACTGGATTGTGTTGTTCTAAGAGTTTCAATTTTTAGTTATGGTAAAACACATGAAGGTAAATTTTGGACCTAACTACCTGTTATAGATTGATAATGGAGAAAAACTACATGCCATAGAAGATGATCTTCCTGATATACATCTCTTTCATGTTACATATGTACCTAAAGAGTCGAAAGATATTGCAGCATTCTTGACTATTGGTTCCACACCTGATGGTCTCACCTCGTACACTAAAAATTAATTCATAATTCCTACCACACCATTTTAGCTTATAGTAGGTGATCTTTACAAAATCAGTTATGAGAAATTTCTTTGACATAATTTAATGCAACATGAGTGCCTCAAAGTACTCTACAAATTTTATGAGGGTATTGTAGGTAGACACTATGCTAGAGAAGCTACCATGTGAAAGGTTCTTCTAGCAAGATTATGGTGGCCAACTCTTTTCTAAGATGCTAAAGCATATACTAGGTAATGTGACATATTTTAGTTCATAGGGAAACCTAATCGAAGAGATGTTATGCCTTTACAACCCATTCCTTCTCAAGAACCCTTTAAAAAGTGGGATATTGATTTTTTTGGCCCCATCACTCCAATATGATGATGAATAGTTCTCGATAAATCATTATAGCAACCAACTACCTTATAGGTTAGGCTAAAGTTATACCGACAAAGGATTATAATGCTATGTAATTCATCTAGGAGAATATCATAACTTAATTTGGATGCCCCCTAAGTTTTAATAGTGATCATGTATCTTATTGGCTATGTTCATGATCATGGACCATAAAATAACACCATATCATCTACAAGCCAATGGAACTATTATGGTTTTCAATAAGATCTAATGTACCACATTAACAAAAATATGTAGCATTGGTTGAAATGATTAGGATGATAGGGTGTTTGTAGTACTATGGTCTTACTGAATAACCTACAAATGCCTAAACAAGAACATGCCATTCAAGTTGGTTTATGGTAAGGAGGTAGTCCTATCAATAGAGTTCTTGGTAGCATCTCTACATATCACATGAGTAGGATTATTAGATGAAGAGCCATCCTTGAAGGCATACCAAGACACTTTATTGAAACTAGATGGAGCTCATTTTTTCACTCATTAGAGCCAAGATGTAGAAAAGTGCAAGCAAAAGGCATGACATGATCACCATATAAAGAATAAAACATTTTCTCCAAAAATGAAAGTCTTGTTATATGACTCCAATTTCATGTGCCACCCTATAAAGCTTCACATACACTAGGATGGAAATTTTATATTCATAGCATTAGACCTATTAGATCATGCCAGTTAAAAATTATGGATGGCTAGTTCCTTCTTGGGCACTATATTAGAAGCTGGTTCCATTTATATTTCACTTCAGAAGAGTTGAAGTATTTTAATCAATAAGGATTATACCATTAGTTTAGGATTTATTGCTCTCAATAGAAGCATTGCCTTTATTGCACCTAATTTTTCCTTTTTGTAATTTTATTTTAAAATTTCTTGTTCTCTTCATGGAGGACCACAACATATTTTAGTATGGGGTAAGATGTCATGATTAGTAATAAAAACATGAAAATCACACAAGTTACTTAGGTGATTGAGTTACATGGGTGTGGAAGATTTTAAATGCATGCAAGGTACTAAAGGTGAATGAGTTTTTTAAGGCACAAAGGGGTGAGGTTCCCATCATGAGTTAAAAATTCAAAAGAGATAGCTATCCCCCACCTCACAAAAAGTGTGGGACACATTTATCATCCACTTTGAAGAAATGTACAATATGGGATGTCCCATCAATATGAAAAGAGTAATTATGGCAAGAAACATGCCAATGGCATGATGGGACAATACCATTAAGCACTAATTGTAAAAATGAAGGATCTAAATGTAGTGACTGTTAATAATTTACATTAATGACACAAAATGATGGGTGATAAGAAAACATTAATAATGGTAAACCCCTCCTAGAGCATAATAATAGGCAAGTTAAACTCATTTTATACTTTACCTTGAGATTAATAGAGTCGAAGATCAAGTGACTACTAGATCTAAGTTAATCAAAAATAGGGCAAATTAAAGTTAATTCATCTCTATAGCAACCTATATATGGCATTACCAAGTTGAGAAGAGATATTATGAGTCTAGATCATTAGAAAAACATTAGCACTAAATGTTATAGGCTACAAGTCTACCATTGAAGGGTACTTAAGCTCTAAAATCTTAAGCAATCATCTACAACCTTATATTCTTTTGGAAATGTTGGATGGCCACACGTTAACCTTTGGAATCCTTAAAGGGTGATGTGGCCTAATAAAAAGGCCAAAAGAACTGAACCCTTTCCAACATACCAAAAGAAGAAGAGGTGAGTATAGGAGACTAGGTTGCAATTAGGGAATAAGCACTAGAATAAAAAGTTTAGAATTCAAAAGAAGAGAAAAGTATGATGTGGAAAGTGAAGAAGGATCAGTCATCCTGAGTGCAGAAAGCTCAAGCATCCCCACCTACATCTCTATTGATTGAAGAATTATAATATCTAGAATCAATGTTAGATGTGAAGAAATAGTCTCCAAGGTTTCCACTTGTACCATCTTTGACTAAAATCATTGCCAGCATAGGAATAAGGTTGAGCTCCAAAGTGACTATCAAGTTAAGACCAAGAACACCAATAACAATGTCCTATATGATGTCATGATCTTCAACTACCTAGATGTTATAGGGTTGTTTCAACTCTTCAATTTACCATACTTTTGTAAACCCATAGAGGTGGTTCAATTCTTTCTTTTTCACATCCATGAGGACTATATTTACTTCACTAGGTGTAGTATGAAGATCATGCCTGAGAGGATCAGTAAGGTCATGAGACTAAAATTCTCAAGGTCAAGCATAATTCATGACTGGATAGACAACAAAGAGGTCCAAAAAACTACTATGATGATCATGTATCAGAAGTAGGGCCATGATATGCACATAAAAAATCTACAAGATCCCACCTTTTATGTTGTGGTGTAGATCATCATGACCAAGATTAGAGGGACTAATCATTGGAAAGAGGTTGACATGGTGCACCTTTATATTCCCATCGGGTCACACAAGGGCTGAATTAAAATTTGGTGATGTACATTGCCCAAAAGATTATTGAGTATGTGGAGAGGACCCATTAGATGCCTAAGTATAGGTTCCCATGGGGAATAATCCTCCTCTTATTAGTTTTTGATGAAATTTATGTGTCGGATTATAGCTTAAGAGCAATAAAGTGGGTATACCCTCCCATGTACAAGTCCCTTATTAAATGCTATAAGGTGTTCACATGCCTTGGTAACATCACCCTCTCATATAAGATCGATATGATCTATTAGTTTTATATAATGAAGGTGAAATTTGGTGATTATTGACACATCATTAAGGACTTTCCCACTTTAGTTATGAAGCAATCATAGTTTATCATGAAGCAACACTTATCCTTCATGCATATCTAAATGAACTCATCCAAAGAGATCTTTGCATGGCTCAAGATACCATATGCCTTCTCAGCATGGTACTTCATATGATCCATTAATAAAATTTATTATATGCATCCTATCATCTTGTAGGTTGAGATAATAGACTCATGAATTCACATTCTCTATAAAATGTTTGTTTATCTAGGAAAAAAGGACTATATGGAGAAGAGGGAGATGGAATTGACCTACATCAAGGTCAAATAGATGATGGTGGGGGAATAAATTCACAATTTTTTTTACATGTTTCACCCTCAAAAGGATCTATAGGGTAGGGACCCAAAGGATAATCTTCCATTAGTGCCACCCATCAAGAATAAAAAGTGATTAGTTGTGTGTGCCAACATAAGTGGGCATCAAACACCACAAAAATGGTAGAAAATTATATAAGCACCATGACCTACCCCTCCACCATCTAGACCCATGCCATCCCATCAATCTATGCCACCTATACCTTGCCCTTCACCTTCTCTACCTTGTCCATCTCAATCCCCTCCCCACACTTCTCCATCTCCTCCATGCTCTTTGCCACCATCCCCTTCATCACCCCAACCTATTCCTCCTCTTTCTCCTCTACCTTCTCTACCTCCACCTTGACCTTACACACCTCCACTATTTCCCATAGGTTCTTCTACTTCAAGTTCTTCTAGTAGTATCCCCCAAGACAAGCACCCCACTAATAACTTCCTAAGGTACAGGTTAATATCTCAGGTTCTAATTTTAAGAAAACTCCCTCCTTGACATGGGAGGAGAATGTTTCCTTTGATAATTCATTTCTTGATGTTGAACCATTATATGGTGAGGAGGGGAATGGTTAAGGTGAAATAAGTGATATGGTTATTGGTATACACAAGGAGGCTCAACTTGGGCATGATCCTAGTAAATGGAAGGGACTGATCAAGACCATATAAGAGCATGGTGATGATGTAACTGGTAATATGTGTGAGCAATATTAGTTTTGTGTCTAAGACAAGATGATCTATCTTTGTCCACACTTCATTCTCAATGAGGCAAACTAGGAATCGAGGGATGAAGTGTCATTCATATTAGATATGTACAATGATAAGTGCAATTTTGAAATTGCCTAAGGTAGCCTTTCTTTGGGTCTAGATGCTTCAATGCTATTAAAACCACTATGGTTAGATCCACAAAATATATCCCCTCTTCTAGAAAGAATCACCTTTTTGAAGCTAGGAATGGAGATCATGCACCATAATATTTTATCAAATTATGATGCATGCACTGCTAAGAGAAAACATGCCAAGTTTGTGTGCATGTATAATAAATAAGTTGTAGAGAAAGAAGCACTCATTGAGGAAGTGGCCATGTTGAAGCAATACATCGAAGAGGCCATAAAGGTAAAATTAAGGATCTTAAACCTCTATAAAATAATTTTTAATGAAGAACCAATGCTAGAAGATGACATACCTCTTGATGGGGATGCCATAGAAAAGGTAGAGACCTTGGTAGAACTTCTACTCAAGTGATGTAATGAGAAACTTGCACCAAAAGATGAGGGATTGGAGTTAGATGAATAGTTCACCACAACCATCAAAATATGCAACCATACCATAGAGAGGGTTTAGGATATTATCCTCATTTTTTATATAATTTTTGCATGGATAACATGCCCAAATAAAGTCTTGGAGGCTTGGCTCCAAGATAAATAATCCTAGAGGCAATAGATGGCTATTGCTACAATCTTAATAAAATACTTCATCAAGCATGCCAAAGCATTAATAGATATAAATATGATGGAAGATGTAATAAATAAACACTATAAAGAGCTGAATTCAAATTTTACATCCTCAATTTAACAAGGAGATCTCCACACTTGAACACGTCTAGAAATATGCCATCATATCCCTAGATGAACTAGTCAAAAAGGATGATGAGACCTCCATCAAAACTGAGGAGATAATGAAATCAAAGGGGTCCATATAATAAATAAATATAAAATTTCATAAGGCATTGTCACTTTGGGACATTTTGAAAAAGGATATCGAGTATTTAGGGCTCAGTTTTTTTATGGAGGATGCTAGCATGACTTAGTCTAGGATAGACTAAGAGTATAGTGTGTGGTGATGTTAGCCCAATTTTTTTTGCAAAGTGTTATCCAATTTTGGTACATAACTGGCATAGTGTTGAAGGACTATGGAATGGAAGGACCATGGTACGTAGATGATAGGAACATAATAACCATGGTGCAAAACTTATGGGTTTAGAAGAGGACAATGGTGTAGAGGAACTAACATGAGATGACCCAGTCAGAGGGGAATGAGCCATGAGGAACCTGAGGAGGTAAGACTTAGAATAGAATTGGAATACTAGAGGAGTATGTGGGACTTGGGAGTAGTTAAAATAATGGTACATATGGGTCACCCTGACCCTATTAATAGGAAGTTTTTTACTAACTTACGAGGAGAGGAACTCATGGAATCAAAGATATAGCATAGAAAAAGGATATAGGGGGTGCAGAGGCCCAAGTATTTAAGAAAAAAATTAATTGTTGAGAACTATGAATCTTGACCTATTGAGAGTTTGTTGGCCAATTCTTCATGCCATTAATGATTGTAAACACTTGGTTAGGGTAAAATAAGTATAAATACCCCTATTGTAAAGTACTTCAAGGATAGATTTGGGGGTGAATTTGTGATGAATGTTTGCCTTTTTGATGATTAAGTTTAATATATGAGATAACATGTTTTATCAACTTCTTGTGTTTTATGATAAATAATGGTGTGTGAGTTATTATAATTAAATATGAGATTTTCCCTATATTTATTTTCTTTTCTAAGTAATTGATGTTAATATAAGATGAAAATATTCTGCATAGTGATATTAATCAAACCTACAACTCAAAGGATCAAGGTGGTCTATTTTTGCATTTATATAATCTCTCTTTAATTTTTATAAAGAGAAGGATATGAATAATTTATTAACATTGTGTAATAAAAACTATGAGAACCGGTATTTTGCTATGCACTTCAGGTGAGCATGTAAGACCTAAATCTTGTGTGAAAGGGCCAATGCGCTAGCTCATTAGGCTAGACTTCAGAATTGAAGCTATAATTATCAAAGAAACCCCAACATATCATGCCCATCATTATCCATGGCTTTTGAATTTGATGAAGACATGGAAAAAAATTGAAAACATGTCCTAGAAACAACTTGGTATATCCTTAGAATGGTACATCGATGATTCAATACTTGGTTATTATGTGACATGGTCCTTGGATATTTCATCATAAATACATCAACCATCCCATACTTAATATGATATTTATTTTATCCACTCTAATAGCTATTACCATATTGATTGTAGAACACATTTTACTTTGCTCATCAACTTGCAGAAAATCAAAAAATACAAAAACATTATAAAACACAAAAATCTAAAAATATTTGACAATCTAGAAAATTCAAACACAATATAAATTTCAAAAAACAAAATCTCAAACAATTAATTTGTATTTTCTTTAATCATGTTAAAATCCTTCTTCACTTTTAAAAAAATCATTTAAACTACATCAGGATAAATCATTCCCAAATCACAACTTGTAGCTTTCTCATGATATATCCTTCCCAATTTCTCCCATTTCATATATCATTACTTGGGACACATTAAAGTTTACAATTTTTATGGGATATAATTTTTCTAATACAACCCCTTGCATATATCATTACTTGGTGAAAATCAAAGATTGAGCCTTTATCGAGATACATAGTTCACATCCTATCAATCTCATCAATCACAAAATCCTAATGTTTTTAAATTGGTAAATAATGAAACATCACTTGTTTTTATGTGTTTTTTAATTCATTTTTCTTGTTTGTTTGTTTGTTTGTTTATTTTATTGGTTTTTCTATCTTTGTTAATCTTACGATGTATTGAAACAATTTCATCATTATTTCATGTATCATGATGAATCTTGTCATATGCTATAATAAACATAGGTTTCTCAAACATTTGAATTTTTTTGCAAGAATGACAACATGTTCCATCATATCATCACACCCATATATCTGAACATATTATATTAATGAAATAGAATACAATCAAGATAAATAAAAATCTAATAGCCTAAGATTTTGAATAATAACCAGTATTGATTCATATTAGAAAATTAAAATAATTAAAAACTATGCATAAATAAGCCTCAACTTGGAATTGGAGCTGACATTTAATTTTTTAAGCTTTAAAAATAAATAAAACTTAACCTACTATTTTTAGTATCTTCAATTTTTAGTAAGTTTTGCATATAAGTGCACATAGCTTTAAAAATATCCAAAAAAACTAAACTCTAAAATTAATTTATTAGACGAATTTATCCTAGAGTTCAAGCTCGGTTATAAAAATAGTAACTTTTTTAATTTAGAAAAAACTTAAAATGACATTAAATGATAATTTTAGACCCTCATATGGTCATGTATGGTCTCTAAAAAATATCAAAAATGTCCCATAATTAGAGGGGTAGGCTATGGCATCATTTAAATTTTGAGATGGTCATTTTGGCATGAAGATGTTGTCAAATAGAGCTATGGATCAAAAGTTATGGCCTCTAGTTATTTGGTCTCTTTTTTTATATCATTCTCCTCTAGTTGAAAGTAACTCAGTTCCTACAAGTTGATCTGATTTTACTACTACCATTTGTTCTTATCAATATTCTTTAGATCCCATTCTATAATTCAAATTTTATCTTTCTATTATAATCCTTCCCATTGTACCAAATACATGCAATAACTTGCTTGTCTTGTGTTTATTGTCTTCTTATCCAGAACCTATAATATGTTTTATTTATTCAACTTATTCACCTTATTCATCTTCACCATCTCCTCCATGGAAATCATATAAATTAAAACATTAAATATTGAAGAGATATCAATTTTTTGTGGTAAATTCACCTCATAAGCATTATCATTGATTTTCTTCATAATTTTGCATGGTCTAATTTCTTTTATACTTTAAATTGTTATATGGGCCATTAAGAAACCTCTCTTTCCTCAAGTAAAGAAACAATGGATATCCTTATTAAAACATTTTAGATCTTATTCTAACATCTAGTACTGCTTTATACTTCTCATTACTTCACCATTACTTCCTTTTTACTTATTCTTGTAACTATTGTATATGTTCTGCAAATGATTCTGCATCATCACTTACTCATTTTATAATGAGTAATTGTAAAAAATCTAAAACACTCATATGATTTATCCCATAAATAAACTAAAATGATGATTTGGCTATTAATCTATTCATTAAACTATTATATGCAAATTTAACTTGTTATAAAGCCAAGTCCCATTGTTTGAGCTTCTCTCCCACTATGCATCTCAACAATTTTTTCAAGATCTTGTTTGCAACTTATATATGTCTATTTGTGTGTGGGTAGTATACACTACTAAATTTTAGCTTAGTCCTCATCTTCCTCCACAACGTCTTCCAAAAGTGATATGGAAATTTCATGTCCCTATTTGATGTAATGGTTTTTGGAATACCATACAATCTTACAATATCCTTAAAAAATAGTTGCATAATTCTAGTCGCACATTTGGTTTTCTTACATTCAATAAAATGAACCATATCAAAAAATATTTATACAATAATAAAAAATAAATAGTTACCTCTTTGTGTATTTGGTAATCCCAACACAAAATCCATACTCAAGTCTATCCATGGTTCTCTTGGAACTGGTAATCGTATGTATAACCATATATTTTGTGCATGTCCTTTTACCACCTGACATATCCTACACCCTAAAACATATCTTTTCACATCTCTCTTCATCTTTGGCTAGTAATACTTCTCCTCCACTAAATTGATTGTCTTTATCTTACCAAAATGTCCATCCAAACTACCATTATGGAATTATCTTATAATATTGTGTCTTAGAGACCCAATTGGAATACATAATTATTTTCCTTTAAATAGAGAATGATCTTGCATAGGATACTCTTCATAAAATTACCTACATCACATATCAATGGATTATTGCATTATTCAACTATCTTACCAAAATATGGATCAATATCATATACTTATTTAATAATTTCAAATGCAACTACTTCACTCACCATAGTAGTTAATAACCCCACTAGCCTACTCAAAGCATCATGTACTTGATTCTATTTTCTTCATTTATGATTCAACACAAAAGTATAACCCTTCAAGAAAGACACCCACTTTGCATGCCTAATAGTTAACTTTTTCTAAGTGTTCACATACTTCAAAGCCCCATGATCAGAAAATAGGATAAACTCCTTAGAAACTAGGTAATGCCTTCAATTTCTTAAAGCTTATAGAATGGCATAAAATTCAACATCATACATAGAGTACTTTTTCCTTACCTCAATCAATTTCACAATAAAATATGTTACTATCTTCCCTTATTGACTCAACGCATCACCAATTCCGATAAATAAAGTGTCACAATCAAGCTCAAATATTTTACTAAAATAGGATTTTATTTAATTTTCTTCTTCAACAACTCAAAGTTTTTGTTGCTACCCCAGTCCATGCATTTCCTTTTCCTCTCATACAATATTTTATTAGTGCAACAAGTATACCAAAATTCTTAATAAACTTTATGTAAAAATTTTATGAACCATGGAAACTTCTTACCTCTGTGATGCTCTTTGGGATAGGCCACTCAATATTCACCTTTAATTTTTCTTAATTTATTATTACATCATATGCTGAAAATACAAGTCCCAAAACACCAAATTGTTCTACATAAAACTGCACTTCTTCAAATTCACAGATAGATTCTCTTTTCTTAAAACATCTAATATGATTCTCGAATATTGTAATTACACTTCTTTAGTATTACTAAATATTAAACTATCTTAAAAAATAACCACCATAAACTTACCATTGAATTCTCATAGAACTATGTTCATCACCCTCACAAATGTTTTGGGTGTATTAGATAATATGAATGGCATCACCATCCACTCATATAAACCATCTCTAGTATTGAATGCTTTTTAAACTCATTTCCTTCATGAATTTGAATATGATAATAACCAATATTTAAATCAATTTTGGTAAAATATTTTCCTCCTGTAAGATCATCCATCATATCATCTAACTGAGGTATAATATATATCTATTTGATTGTAATTTTATTCATTGGTCTACTATCCACACACATCTTTCACACTTTATCTTTATTTGGAGTTAACAATACTAGTGTTTTAAAAGGACTCATGCCCTCCCTTACTGAACCCTTCTTCACTAATCTAGTATCCTCCTCATTCAATTATACATGTTATGTTGGAATCATCATATAATTTGTTTGATTGGGTAGAGTTGATCCTATAATTAAATCAATATGATTTTGAGTATCTATAATTGGTGGTAAACTATCTAGTATCTCAAGTATAACATATACATATTTATTGATGCTACTTTGGTATTTTATTCTTCTATTTTAGCTTCAACTAAATTCACTCTCCGGATATCTTCTTTTCTTGATCTTGGTAATATTGGTAGTATGGACACCCAATTTCTCTATGGACTTATTTTACACATGTGTAACAAACATAAGACCTATGTTAATTTTTAAACCATCTTTTACCACCACCATATCTTTATCCTCTTTGAAATCCTCTTCCTCTTTGTTGATATGGAAACCTTTCTCTATTATCTTCTTGTCTTTCTGGATCATGTGATGAATCTCTTCTAGTGGTATTAGACCCACCTCTATTTTTAATAAATCCATTTCTTCCCCTTTTTGGATAGGATTATCCTCTTCTTGGTCCCGTAGATGTTCTTCTAAAATTCTATCTACTTTGTTCCTCTTATGATTTCAAAGCTAATTGATAATATTCCTCCATGAAAAGTATTATATGCATACTTAATTGATCTTGAATAGAAAACTTCAAACCATTTACATAACTTGTATTCATCTGATCTTTTGTCTCATAATGATCCATGCTTATGGAAAACTTGTAAAACTCATATGCATACTCTTGTATATTATGATCCTTCAGCCTCAAATTTTGAAATCTTCTATATGGAGTTTATGTATAATCCATAACAATAAATTTATCCTTTAGCTTCTTCTCTATCTTTTTCTATGAGTTGATGTTCTTTTTACATTTTCTCTATATTTATTTATGTTGGTTTTCCCATCATATCATTGCATGACCCTTCAATTTTATGCATGTAAACTTTAACTTCTTGTCATCTATCATAGTTATCCATTAAAAAAACTTCTCCATGCTATTCATCCAATCTATCAACTCCTTTAGTTTTAAACTTCTTCCATAATCTAAAATGTCAACTTTGATTCTTTCATTCCTTCCTTCCAAATCTCTAGCCATCCTCTCTTCCATTGATGGTGGTTGTTTTTGTTTCTCCTCTTACATAATTTCTTCTTCATGATCTATGTCATCTTCTACATCATCTTCTACTATCCTTTGTATTTAATTCATAATGATCTTTATTAATTGTTCTACTTTCCTTCATAGTTCTTTCATAGAAGAGTTCATCTGAGTGATTCCTTCTTGTCATCTCACCATCTCTTACATGTCCAATATTTCAACTTGGACCTAATACCAAATAATGAAAAAAAAATACTATCAAGACAAATAAAAATTCAATAGGCCAAGACTCTAAATAATAAATAGTACTGATTAATATTGTATAATTTAAATAGTTATAAAACATGCATAAATAATCCTCAACTCATTATTGAAGTTGACATGAAAACTTTAGAACTCTAAAAATAAATAAAACTTGACCTACTACTTTTAGTAGCTTCTATTTTTAGTAAGTTTTTCACGCAATCATGTGCATCTCTAAAAATCTTCAAAAATAAACTAAACTCTAAAATTAACCTATCAAACAAATTTCAAATGAATTTCAAGTCTAATGACAAAAATAAATAATTTCTAAATTTTGAAGAAAAGTTGAAAATAATACTAAATGACAACTTGC
>JARHVA010011137.1:57500-62500 GCA_037957365.1 Torreya grandis
AACTTGATGTGGCATCAAATCCTCAACCAATCAAATAGAAAGCTACAATTATATGTAAATTGCCACTTTAGATGCCACGTATTCAGGTGAAAAAATAAAATTAAACATGTGGATCTACATATAAATAGGTATATTTAAGATATTTTTAATAATTTGTTTTTTTTTCCCTTTAAAAGGTTAATAATAGTAAAGTCTAATAAGAATAATATAGTTAAATTTGATGGAGCCTATCGAGGAAATATAGTGGCTTTAAGAGTAAGATGTGTGATTAAGTATTGTAGTGAATATTTAATAAAAACAACATTATTCAAGCTTGTAGACAAGATTAGTAATGAATAAGAAGCATAAGCACTAGTGGCGATGATTGAGATAGCTCTTGAATGCAGAGTGGATTGTTTAGAAATTGAAGGTGATTCTCAAGTAGCTAGTCAGGCTCTCTCTATTCAAAAGGATAAACCTTGGCATTTGGATAATATTTTGTCATAGGCTTGGGTGAAGTTGGGTAAATTTTGAATTTAGTCTTATGCCTGTTGCTTTTGTGAAATAAATAAAGTGACAGATTTTTTGGGGAACATATTGATTGACCAAAAAGAGGAAGAATGGGTTGATAATTTAAAGATAGATGAAATGATTGCATTGGAATAGAAGTGGTAGAGTTTTGATTAAAAGTCACTTCTAGTTTTTTAATCTCTATTTTCTCCCATGCCATGTTTATTTTCTCCCATGGTATTATGTTATTCCACTTTATTTATTTCTATTTTCTCCCATGCCATCTTAAATATGGAGAGAGTATTTCACCTGTAATAGATTTGTCACAATTATAAATTTGTAGTGCACGTATAACTAAACAAAACCCTTGTAAAAAATAATGGAGACTAATAAAGGCCCATTGGTGTTGCATGTTATGTGTTAGAAACATACAAACCCAATATGCTCATTTGTATAAATGATAAGATGCCATGACATGGAGCTTTTATATTGGCATGAAGCCACCTAAGATTCATCTAGGGATCTTTTAATACATTTTTCCATCTATAAAAAATTTATTGGACATTGTTATAACCTCAGACATAAATGTTAGAATTGAATATATTTAATAAATGCATGTGTCCACTATTACTATAGGATTGTATATACAGCAAATTAAAAACTAGGATGTAGAGTTAAATGTTGGAAGTTGGTTGGTAGTTGGTGTTAGTAAATGTTGAGGTCCTCCATGGTGGTTTATAGCTTGGTGAAGATAAATGGTGGGAAAGAGTAGATATGGCTCAACCACTGCTTCCAACACACCCCCTTACTCTACACCACTAGATTAAATAAAATAACTTATATACAATATATATTTAAATTTATGCCTGGATGGTATTTGCTCTTTGAGTACATTAAAATAGTAGTCAGGTGACTACAAACAAGTGTCAAATTATAGTAATCAAGTTCCAAATGACATTGTTGTATGTTTAGACATAAATGTTAGAAATGAATATATTTTAATCAATGCATGCATCCATAGTTATCATAGTCCATTATATAACCAAAAAATCAGAAATAAGATGTTGAATTGAATGTCAAAGGTTGGTTGATAGCTAGAGCTTGTAGATGTTGAGGTCTTCCATGGTGGTTGGTAGTTTGGCAAGGATAAATGATGGGATAGAGTAGATGTGGCTCAACCACTACTTCCAACACACCCCTTAATCTAGACCGCTAGATTAAATGGATTATCTTATATATAATATATTAAAATTTATACCCTTATGGCATTCACTCCTCAAGTATATTAAACTAGTAGTTGAGTGACTACAACCAATTTTTAGATGATAGAAATCAGGTATTAGATGAAATTATAATAGGATTAGACATAAATGTTAGAATTGAATATATTTTAATCAATGCATTCATCCATGACTATCTTAGGATTAGATAGCCACCAAAATCAAAATACAATGCAATCTCTTGAATATATGACATTGTCAAATGGCTGCATCATGTATCCATTTGATGCCACCATGTAGTCATTCAAATAAATAATATTATTTGAAGACTACATAATGCATTCAGAAGATTGAATCATGCAATCACATGCCTACATCTTGACTATATTCTGTATTCTAACAACTACATGATACTGTCAAATGATTATAGCATGCAACCTAATTATATGATGGAGTCATTTGACAACATCATGTAGTCTCCTGACTACACATGTAATCAAGTGAATACATAATATAGATAGGTGTCATGATGTATTCATTTAATGGAATCATATAGTCATCTGGATATATAAGGTAGTAAGGAGAATGCACAATGTAGTTGGGATCCACATGTGGTCAGTCGATGACAATGTAGTCTAGTGATGGTAACAAAGTTGACTTGAATTAATAGAGTTACCTGTCAGCCTAGAAATAGGTTATAGCTATTATAATTGATATCAATGGCACCAAAATTTCCTCTCAATAGAAATGCATCTGGTAAAAGTAATTTTTTGAAGTTTTATTAGTGATATTGAGTTGTGTGTATGAATGTTTGATATGATAGTTTATCCATTTCATATTTTTTGTCTAATTTGCTTTTATTTTAAATTTAAGATTAAATTAAGTTTAAAATTATATTTATGTTGGATTTGATTTATTTAAATTATATTTTAAATTAAATAGTATGGACAATATCACAAAAAGTATTTAAATTGTATGTACAAATTATTTAATAGATTAAGTTTAATTTCTCACATGATTGAATGTAATTGATGAATTTAATTTTTTATATAACCTAAATTCATTTAATTATGAAAGCAATATATTCGAGGTTTTAATTTAATGGCCATAATTATATTTTGGAAAAGTAAAAAATATTAAAAATCACACACACACACACACACACACACACACACACACACACACACACACATAGAGTATAAGGATGAAACATTATTATGTTTACTCACTATACTATAAAAATATATATTCATTTTTATAGTATAATAAGTGTGTGTGTGTGTGTGGATGAAAAATTACTATATATAGTATAAGGATGAAAAAAATATATATAGAGGGTGAGAGTGAGTGTAAAATTTCATCCTTATATTATATATATTGTATAATGAATAATTATATATATGGATATAGATATATTGTAATATTTCACACACACACACACACACACACACACACACACACACACACACACACACACACACACACACACACACACACACACACACACACATCCACACCAACACAAATATATGGATTAAAGAACATAAATGAGTCCCAACTAGAAAATATGTCCATCCAAATAAAACAATGAATTTTTTTGGGTTTGTCATAAGCCCCTTCATTCTAACCCCGTGTGTACTTTTTTCATGGGTTTAGAATGAAGGGAGTTTAATTTAAGGGTTTCAAATGTTTATATTATGCATGTAATTAATTTCAATAAAGTAGACAATGAAATCATGTATTTTGATGTGGTTAGAACAAAGGGGTTTCATTTGAACCTCCTTCCATTTTTTATAACTTGATGTGGCATCAAATCCTCAACCAATCAAATGGAAAGCTACAATTATATGTAAATTGCCACTTTAGATGCCACGTATTTAGGTGAAAAAATAAAATTAAAACATGTGGATCTACATATAAATAGGTATATTTAAGATATTTTTAATAATTTGTTTTTTTCCCTTTAAAAGGTTAATAATAGTAAAGTCTAATAAGAATAATATAGTTATGGTGGTATGTAAGCCTATAAAACTGAGTTGGTTTAAGTTGAATTTTGATGGAGCATATCGAAGAAATATAGTGGCTTTAACAGTAGGATGTGTGATTAAGTATTGTAGTGAATATTTAATAAAATCAACATTATTCAAGCTTGTAGACAAGATTAGTAATGAATCAGAAGCATAAGCACTAGTGGCAATGATAGAGATATCTCTTGAATGTAGAGTGGATTGTTTAGTAATTGAAGGTGATTCTCAAGTAGTTAGTCAGGCTCTCTCTATTCAAAAGGATAAACCTTGGCATTTGGATAATATTTTGTCATAGGCTTGGGTGAAGTTGGGTAAATTTTGAATTTAGTCTTATCCCTGTTGCTTTTGTGAAATAAATAAAGTGACATATTTTTTGGGGAACATATTGATTGACCAAAAAGAGGAAGAATGGGTTGATAATTTAAAGATAGATGAAATGATTGCATTGTAATAGAAGTGGTAGAGTTTTGATTAAAAGTCACTTCTAGTTTTTTAATCTCTATTTTCTCCCATGCCATGTTTATTTTCTCCCGTGGTATTATGTTATTCCACTTTATTTATTTCTATTTTCTCCCATGCCATCTTAAATATGTAGAGAGTATTTCACCTGTAATAGATTTGTCACAATTATAAATTTGTAGTGCACGTATAACTAAACAAAACCCTTGTAAAATATAATGGAGACTAATAAAGGCCCATTGGTGTTGCATGTTATGTGTTAGAAACATACAAACCCAATATGCTCATTTGTATAAATGATAAGATGCCATGACATGGAGCTTTTATATTGGCATGAAGCCACCTAAGATTCATCTAGGGATCTTTTAATACATTTTCCATCTATAAAAAAATTATTGGACATTGTTATAACCTCAGACATAAATGTTAGAATTGAATATATTTAATAAATGCATGTGTCCACTATTACTATAGGATTGTATATCCACCAAATTGAAAACTAGGATGTAGAGTTAAATGTTGGAAGTTGGTTGGTAGTTGGTGTTAGTAAATGTTGAGGTCCTCCATGGTGGTTTATAGCTTGGTGAAGATAAATGGTGGGAAAGAGTAGATATGGCTCAACCACTGCTTCCAACACACCCCCTTACTCTACACCACTAGATTAAATAAAATAACTTATATACAATATATATTGAAATTTATGCCTTGATGGTATTTGCTCTTTGAGTACATTAAAATAGTAGTCAGGTGACTACAAACAAGTGTCAAATTATAGTAATCAAGTTCCAGATGACATTGTTGTATG
>JARHVA010011137.1:67500-89047 GCA_037957365.1 Torreya grandis
AAATTTAATTTCACTAACATTGTCAACTAATTATAAATACATACAAGATGATTAGTCTATTATATAATTTCATCAATTAAAGAGCTATATTTTACACATATTAATTCACCTAAAAAGGGGAAAATAAATACATTTGTAATAAAATAAAATTATAAATACATACATACATACATACATACATACATACATACATACATACATACATACATACATATATATATATATATATATATATATATATATATATATATATATATATATATATATATATATATATATATATATATATATATATATATATGTCGATCTAAGGGGAGGTAAATGCTACAACATCCTTCCTATAAAAGAATGGTCTTAACGTAGAATGCCCAGGCCTAAGTCAAAGGTTAATCGATGAAAACTAAATCAAACTCACCCAAGCTGAAATTTATTATTATGCTAAAAGGCCTGAAGCTCTTGTTTACATGAGGAAAAGCTCCCTAGGAAGGTCAGAAGCATACGCATACACAACACAATATAAAAAAGGAGAAGGTCAAATTTCCCAACATATAAAAAGGGTCTACACGTCTATGGAGGAAGTTAATCTACAAGGTCTTAATCCAAAATTTAACATAGTAGGTAGAGTTATAATCAAACTAGAAATTTCATTCAAGAACATCATTTGAAAGGGACTAAACAACCTAATCATAAGCTATGTTTCCAATACATAGCCTAGTCATACCATTAAGAGGATGCATTATTTTTATAATCTTAATTTAGTAAGATAAAATTCCATGAGGAACTTTATTTGAGAAGACTCAAACTAGAAAAGAGCATGCTACAAATTATACTATTGAGCCACGAGTCTTAAAATTCTTATCCCATCGAGATAATGCTTCCATAAATATGATAATCATGTATGCATTTATCTAATTACATTAAGTTATGTTAAAATTTCAATAGGAGGATATCAAAGAGTTTACCATGGCTTAATTATAACATAAGAATTAGCATTCACAACAAAACACCAATAGACAAGGATAATTTTTTTGTACCATAGCAAGCATGGGTAACTCAAACTTGTAATTCCATTCATGAGTGGCCTCTTTTATAATCCTATACAAACATGCAATATACTACATTACCAATTTAGATTTAGTTTCCTCCTTAAGTTCTTGCTTTAACTTTTTAAGTTTAAATCTTTAAGACAAGGTGTAATAGAAAGTTTAATGCTATACCTATTGAGACAAGCATCCAACCAGTTTAGACCAAGAGAGGTAATCATTATTCAATAAAAAAAATTTGCTTCCAAAAATATCATAAACATAATTACATACAATTTAATTCTCTAAGTACATAGCCAAATTCTTATAAAAAATGCAAGTTTGTTCATCAAGTTGAGTCATTCAAAAGGGTTAGTTGTTACATTCATTACAATCAGATAGAATTCTCCTCATTACCAAAATCATATAATAATTACATTCTCTTTAAATGATTAAGGAAATTATAAGATCTATGCAATTATATAACATGGAGAGGAGTCCTCACTTAATTTAAAAAAGAGTTATCCAACATTACATGGCTATTTCTTACATCATAATAAAAATAGTCTAGGATGCATTTGTAAAAATGTTCTCTGATGTATTTACAATTACAAGGAGGTGTAATCAGTTGTTTTCTATAGTTTAAAGCATTACGTATGATCTAAAAAATTTATATCAGCATGGTTCCTTCTTACATCAAGTTCTTCATCTATTCCAAGAAGTTCATTAGCCATACAAAAGAGAGCTCGTTGCCCAACCAACCATCACCATCAAGCTCATGCTCTAAGCACCAATGATCTTGAGACTTCCAACATCAAGCATGAAGATATCATGGTTTGGGATTAAATAAAAGTCAAGGCAAAGGTTTCCTAGGAAAATGAACATGTCATTTCTAGTTATAGGCCTATCTTAAACATAAACCAAGGAGGCTTCCAACCTCAAGACAAATAATAAATTCATTTAGATGAAGCCAATTTTTTTTTATTTTTGAAATAAAAAATAAACATTAACATAATGGATCAGGCCCACCATTTGGTTGCACAACAAGAGGATACCTCACTCTTATTCTTCTACCAATATGTTATAGGAGGGTCAAGTGGTTTACCACCATGCCCAGCATGGGAGGGCTTGACAATCTACTAGTGAGACTTCCAAGGTAGGTTAAAACCTTTTATCACTATGTCCTACATGGGAGGCAGGAAAATATACCTCCATGGAGTATTGTTCATAATGACCAAATCAAAACACATTAGTATAAAGCATTCATATATAGATAAATTGAGGTAGAGAGTATGGATAGCCTAGAAGTCAATTTCCATTGCCTCCAACTCTAATAGGGTTTTTTGAAAAAATTGACAAAACTTATCCATCAATTTTTTTTGTATATATAGTGGATACCCAAGATTTACTTAAAGGTTTTCTTCACTAATAACCCTCCTTCTAGAAAAACTCACTAGTTGTTTCACTTCATCGACTATTTTATAGATAGTATCCTCAACCTTTTCTCTAAAACTATTGGTAGCTACATGGAGAAGGTCTTCAAAAATGTATCTTCATACCAAATATCTCTATGGAGTGACTACATTATTAATCCTTATTTATCCCAAAATATTCATAGCTTTCCTCTCTTGACTGATCAACCATAGGACCAAAGCCTTCATGTCTCAGTACCATTGAAGAAAGGTATGTCTCCTGGTAGCTACGTAATTCTATGCCTAAGAAGCATCAAGGGATGATATCATGTTCAAATGGGCACAATATTTTTTTGTATATACTCTGCTCATAAAGTTTAGTTTATCCTCCATTTTCTTCATCTTCTTTTCCTCTGGATATACATCTCCCCATCAGGGCTGTGACTCCCCTTTTGCATCTCTGATTAATTAAATGATATTGTATAAATTTTTGGCCACCCCCTGTACACTGTCAATGATATACACTCAGGCTTATATGGTGGTGATGCATTATAATTCTTTAATGGGTTGATCATATCCTTTAAAAATTTCCTTGATCACCTCCTATAGAATTCATAAAGCTATAGGGGTCTTCCCATGGTAGAGAGCTCACATCATATGGATGTACTTTCCTCCTTTTAGATAGAGATAATATACTTTACCTTTGTTCAAATTCCACATCCTATCCTTCTATCATGAGGTTATTCCTTTTGACCCTCCTTAGGGTCTTAATCTCCTTGATAAAATGGAATGTGATCACCAGTTGCTTAATGATTGCCAAGTTTCCCCTACCTCCTTTTTCCTTTTGCAACTTTTGTAGCCATTATGGTATGTTCAAGTTTATTGATTAAATAGTGGGATTTGTAGGCTCTACTTGAATGGAGTATTTATGATTTACTAAAGGGATCATTATCTTAGGGGAAGAAGGTCTTGTTTATTAGAAAGGTGGGATTTCCTAGCTCTAGATAATGACCTTCTTAGGGGATGTTCTATCCATAAATAGATTCCCCTTTTCCATCTCCTTTTGGGTGGTCACAAAAACATTATAGGTCTGATTAGGATGGGTTATTGGCATCCCTATTTGGGTAGATGGTTCATATGGGCTAAAAAGCTAAGCAAAAATGGAGGCAAAGACTAGGCTCTCAAATGAGACTCATTTTTATAGTTGGGGAGTGTTAGTTGTGCTGAAGTAGAAGTATGTGGAGGGAGTACTAAAGAAATTATGTAAGTATTCAATGGTCAAGGAAAATGTGATCCCAATGATAGTGGTAGTAAACAAATTAGGGAGTGGACTAACCTGAATCTCATTCAAAGAATTTAAAGAATGAGAGGGAACGAAAATACTGGTTGTCATTATTGTAGAAATTATAAAAGTTGAAGATAAAGAATAGTTGGTTGAGGGATTTACATGTTGCATAAAATCAACTTGGGGAACTATTTCAGGAGTTTTCATTATTTTCTTTGGGGATGAAGAACCCAAAGACACTTTCACTAATTCTCCACTTGTGGAAGCTAGGGGTCATGAATCTACTTCATCCTTTGTGTCTCCCTATTTTAGAAGTATCTTGGTGGAAATTAAAATAGTCCCCAAAATATATATATCTCTTAATTAGGCCTCTTCTTAAATCTATTCATCCTCAAGATCAGTCTTAGTAATCTCACTGACAGATACTGAGAGTGATGTCTCAAATTCACTTTCCCATTCTCCTTCATCTGAGGGAAATTTATTCAATTCCTCATCACTACCCAATACCTTTAGGGGTTCTATTATTCTATAACCATTCCTTCCCTTAAATTATCCCCTTGATCCCTCATTACGTTCATCTTAAATAGGTGTACCCTATGGTGAGGTCAGAGGAGTCTTGGGTTTCATTTTGTATATAATAGGCTGCATGATGGGGGTAGAAGTGAATGTGGAGGGAATTGGGTCAATAACTGATGAAATTAATGTGTTAATGGGATTTAGATAAGGGGAGAGTGGATGGACATAAATCAATAACTAATGTGAGGAAGGAAGGAAGAGAAACTTCCTGCACTATTTTGAGTGGAAGAAAAGGAAACATAGAGAAGGATATACTAGTCCCCATAGTGGTGGCTACCACATGAATTGGAAGTGAATGCAGGAGAGGATAATTGACAAAGGAGAGGAAGGAATTAAGATGAAATTATTTAACTATAGTGATTAGAGGAAAAAATAAAATAGGGGAAACTCCACCACTACCCATGGAATTTATGGTGCCTTGTGATACATAGGGTGGAGAAAAGATCATTACCAATTTAATAATTATTATGATGGAAATGGAGGGTAATAAGACATGAGGAGATGCTTAAGGGGGTGTCTTATTTCATGTTAATATTTATGAAAGGACCAATTTGGGAGGCTCTAAAACTCAATCTCCTTTTAAATATTCTTGGCCTACTTTTTGGTGGTTTCAATATTATACTATATGTGCCTAGACACCACCATTAACATGGTGGCCGTATTCATCCCAGTGTGATCATCTATACCATTCAAGGTATTAAAAAATAGATCTTCATGCCAAGTGTGGATGTGCCCATAATTGATATTTACAATTCCTCTAAGTCTCTTTAGGTATTTCCTCATGTTCTCCCTAGGGTCTTATTCTCTATAGGGTGCCCACTTAAAATCATAATGGGTTTGGGTTTTTCCCACTAGATGGAAGTGTTCCTTTTTGGTGCATTAAATCCTACCAATACTAAGGGGATTTGGGTACATAGCTCCTTGGCTATTATTTATTAGCTAAATGTCAATGGAGTTGGCCAATTGGGTAGTAATTTTTTGTTTTGCGACTTTTATGGGACCAACTTAGGCAAATAAATAAGGTAGGCTCTGGTGCCCTCTATCCTAATTATGGTATAGTCTAAATAGATCTAATAATCCCTAATATTTCCTATGATATTCATGATTTGATCTAAGATCTAGGGCATATCTTTGCCATAGATGACCTGTTATACCATCAAGTAGAAGGTCTCAATAATATTGGTCATGTTCTTCCTAAACATGTGAATGTGGATTATGTCAAAAATTTCACATACCCTAATCTGAGGGTACTCTTTGGAATTCTCCCAAGGCTCACCAAAAGATGCATCGACTGTCCTAATTACAACATCCACCATATAGGACATCATATAGAAGTTTCAATCTAGGGAGTTGTTTAGATTGGTTATTGTTTTGATGATGTTAGAACTAATGATTTCCCCTATGGAAATTATCCTTTTAGAGGTGAGAATAAGGTCAAACATGGAAATCCACACCTCATTGACATAAGTTTTTTTGGGGAAATTGTAGATTCTGTTTAATAAGGCCATGATAATTCTAACTCCAAGTCAAAAAGTGGCCATGTGGATAGTATAAATAAGGCCTTTGATTGTAAAAGTAATAGGGTCATGGGATTATTCTTGTAGCTTGGTAGCTAAGTTATTTTCATGTATCCAAGTATTCACTAGGGTTTAGTCATATGCTATCTTAGGGGTAGGTAACTTGTAGTACCTTTTGAATGTTGTACCACTAAGGTGGGCCACTAGTGTGCTATTTTGATAAAAGTGAAATATTTTTATATAAATTTTAGAATTTTTAAATAAATCAAAAAATAAGTCATTGGATGGCATTACCTCATGTTTAATGATGACATTATGCAAACCCACTATCTTTATTACCAATAGGTCATCAAAGTACCTCTATGAAAATGTAGAGAGTTGGTCCTCTAGACTTTAAGGTTTGGCCTTGTTAACTTCTTCCAAAATAGAAGAGAAGTGATTGAATTCATGTTTTATAGAAACTTAATCAAACACTATGTTAATATATTATATTGGTCATGCAATTGAATACATAAATAGAGGAGGTGAAATTTGAGATGAAGAGGCCATGGTTAGACGATTGTGAAACTTTTGGTTCATGAGGGTTCAAACTTGGGATTGAATTTTTTTAGGTTGATGCAAATATGAATGTAATTTGCTCTACAAATTATGTATATTTCCTTTGGATACACTGGATTAGCTGAATTGAATGTAAAGTTGTTCAATTCATGTGAATTAATGGTGTCAATGGCTTTGGATACTCACTTTTATTTTTTATATTTGAATTTCACTTGACTCATGGTATGGTGACACTTTGATCATATTAGACTCATGGGATGGTGACACTTTTATCACTTCAATCTCACAAGATGGTGCCACTTTGCCGAATCACACTAAGTCACTTACCAGGGAGATTTCATATAATGCCTTTTGGTGAGTCAGTCTCTAGGTGATTAGGATGATAAAATTTAGCATGATCTCTCTTACCCACTTGCCCAAGGATTTTTTACATTAAGTTTAATTTATTAGTCTTTGGGTAAATGAGATGGAGACACTTCACATAGTCTTAGAGAGTCACTTGCCCAATGAACTTGAAATATTATTTAAGTATTGAAATGTCATAGGTTTATGGGTGCATACCACATGTCATTGACTATTTAAAAATGAATTTTTAATCTTAATGTCATGGGTACCCTTTAATGTATTAAAATTCCCTTTAAGGTATCACCCCATAATGCCTTCAAATAGACCTTGAAGGGCTTTGTAATACCTTCAACGGTACTCTTATGAATGTTTAAAAGGTATCTCCTAGGACATACCTCTAACTCATGGGTTCACCACAAAGGTTTAAATGACATATAGGATCCCAAAATAGAATTAGCTAATCATTTTACATAATTTTTATCAAAACCCCCATTTCTCAATATCATTTTGTATAATAATAAAATACATGGTTGAATGTTGACTTAATTAGATATTCTTATCTATACAGCTATTCTGTTGTTATGCATGTTTAAAAGATATCTCTCAGGAGACACCTTCAAATAAGTTGAATTATGAAATATATGATGTTAAAAAATATATATATTTTTAGATTGATATAAACTGTGTCGTTACAAAAAAGAGGTATACATTACCTTTTTAACAGTTTAGATTTTAACATATCTCCATGCTTATTTTATGGTATAAATATAGATTTATCTCCTAAATATAGGTATGAATTAGAAATATATTATAAATACCCTATTTAACAAATCTTATCATGTATTTTTCAAATGTCTAGATTGAAAAATCATATGGTAATGTATTTATGATGTGGAGACTATGTTTTTGTCATAAATAATGGTAAGGCCATTAGTGAAGGAATAATACACAAACTTTTTGTTTTAGACATTTTTGGATGGTTAATTATGTTTTTAAATGTCATATAATTTTTTTTACATCCTTATGCAACATCTTGTCCACCCTCAACACACCTAGAAATCCTCTTCCTTCAAAGTATATAGGTTAGCAACATAAGGGAGTAACCTCTGTCTAAGATAAAATAGAGGGTACTTTCCCTAATATCTCATCAAAAATTATTGTTTGAGGAGTTTATCCAATTTTTATTGGTGATATATAAAATATTTTAGCTCTACATCACTACATTAGACCCTCTAAATGCATAAAAAATCAAGATAGACTCTAAGGGAAGTTTACTATGTGCAAGATCTTGACATATTACTATAAGTTGCATGGTTGGAGTCCCTCTTCCATATTTTATACATGTTATAAGAGTCCCTTGATATGTATAACATCATTTTGGATGTCTCTCATTTATATTTTGATCATCAATCTTTTATCAAACCTTGTATTGATCCCCTCTCATCTTGATTTGCTTAGGACTATAGGTTGACTGACTATATGTCCTTTTACCTTGTCTGTAGGTTATAGTTACATGTTTTAAGCCTTGAGAAAAATGTATATAGATTTTATAAGTGATCCCAAGATCATTTTTTACTCATTTGGATCTATCTTCTTCACTCCCATGCTGTATCAATACCCCTAACACCAAATTCTCACTCAATGCCAACTACAATTGATCGTGTTAGAGTAAACATAGGTCATACATGTGGGTATCCACCTTGAAGTCTATTTCACATCATTTATTTTCCCTTCAATCTCTTTCAAGGCAACTTTCACTAATAATTATTAGTGTTTCCTTGTCTAGACTCACCTCATGGATGATATATGAGTTTATAGCCAGTTGTAGGTCAATATCCTAGGTAAAAAACACTTTTAGGTGTTTGATGGGGTTGAAACCTAAAATTCAAACCTTGGTTGATGATTTTTTAGAATTGATGTCTTCTTAAACCTTATAAGATCACACAAACATGAACCTATACCTTCATAATGCAACTTTGGTTATAGAGGTCACTTAGAGGCTCAGATCTAATAGAATACAATGAATGATCACAATGAACAAAAGTGAAATTCAAAGGTCCTCAAACACTACCATTATCTAGTCATAAACCCTCCTTACTTTTTAGGGTTATACCTATATGCAAGGGATAAAAGATGAGTGTGTTTGGTTTCATCAAGAGTCATTGCAACATTTTTGTGGAGCATCACCAAAAGTGCCTAGTGCTCTATTTTAGAACTTTAGGGAAATAATCTCTGAGTTCAGTCACCATCTATGGATATAACCTTTTAGGTATGCTTTCCAATATAGCATTTCAAACATACTTGTCATGATATTTATAACACCTCAAGACCTCAATAAGGTTTTAAATCATGTTAAATCTCCTATATGACCATGCTTAAGTCTCTGTAGTAGCCTATAGATGTACACATAACAGTGCATAAGACAATGAGGGTAGCATATAGATTCCTCATAGAGTATGACCTTAAACTAGAACTTCAAGGCATCTCCATCCTCTTTAAACATAATGAAGACATAAAAAAATGATTTATCATCCTTATATAACACTTTAAATCTATGTGTGTTGTCACCTGTAGATGACAAAAATAAACAAATTCATTCACCTCTTACACTTACCTTTACCAATATAACTTGTTCTATACATTACTTTCCTTATATTTCCTTGTACTTGAATCTTTGGTTTCCAAATTTAATATTATTAAATATGTTTATGGTCTCTATATTCAAACCTAATATTCAAACTTTGTTAGTGCTAAACCTCTTTCCACCCAATCTCTCTTTTCATTCCTTTATACTTGACACAATAGGTTTGTCTTAAGAAATCTTGACACAAAACTTAGGTTTCATTATGAAATTAAATTTACATAATTTAATTATCACTAATTTCTCCTAATACCCATAATTCCACTTAAAAAATCCAAAACCATCATTACCTTTCTTACACAATTGCCTATCTTCCACACAAACCTTATAGCCTTTTTTAGGCTTTATAACATTGTACAAACAGGCCCCTTTACACATTTAAAAACTAAAATTTGTTTGAAATACCATTTATCCTCCTCCATAATTTCATAAAGTTTCACTACCTAATCCTAATCCATCCATTTGATAACCTTTTTAGACACATCTTGCTCTTAGATTAGGTCTTGTAGGTTTCTTACCATTCTATGATATCATAGTTTACTAAAAAATGTACAATACCATACGTGTTTAGCCTAAAACTCTAAAAATAATTAAAATAATATTATTCCATAAATTTTCACAAAAAATGGGATTTTATATAGGCTCATTATCCCACAATACTCATTTTTCCATTGAAACCTTAGGATAGGGTTCTTGATAGTCTACATAATCTAAGAATGGTAAAATTTGAATTCTAAGGTTTGTAAAGACCTTAAAATAGTTATGAAGGCTATTATAAGATTATATGACTTAAATAAATCTTTTAAGAGAATTGAAACATCACTCCATTACCTGTGATTGTGTGTTCTATCCAAGGTTTGCTTGATTGTGTATATAGATATAGTGGTCTTCATAAGTATACACAACTATAAAGAATCATTATGTTTTAAGTCATTCAAATGGCTTGTCAACCACTTTTATAATTTTTTAAGGTTTACATAGGATTATCATATAATACTAGACACATAAGGCATTGCACATAACTAATTATCACTATTCATGTATGGAATACCATGTCTATTGGGAGACATTATATTGGCTTATACAAATAAGATATCAAAATACACCTTCAAAATCTATAATTATTAATCACATATGGTAACTATTCCTTCATGTTTCAATTACATGGCCTGCATAGTCTCCACCCTTGCATCACAGAGTGATTTTGTGTAGGCATGGGAAGCTTGTAGATTTACAAACTTTATTTCAGCATCCATCTTTTCATCCCTCAATGTGAGAAGTGAATGATGAAAATTCTTGACCTCTCTGATCTTATCAGCACTATAGTTTCCAACTTGATAACCTTTGCCCTACCACCATCAAGAAGCTCAGTCAAAAAACTAGTTTTCCCTCTCAAGTTATTTTTTTGAAGCTACTAGTGATAGTTGTAAACCAAGATGTTCTTTTCCACCCATTGTATTATGGGATCTAATCCTTCCAAGAGTTTATTCCATGTCCTCAGGAAATTGGGAATTAGCATTCTCTTCTATAATTTGGACTTCATCTACAAAAAATATGAGACACATGAAATTCAATGATAAAATTTAATATTTTCAACATTGAAAAGCTAAAAAAATCAAGACATAAATGAGTGTCCATGATAATTTTCAAAAGATAATAACATCTAATTTTTTATATTACAAATAATTTTCTTATACAAAAAGAGTTTTCTAACTTAAAAGAAAATAATTAAATCATTATATTAGAGTATGAAATATTTACCTATGTCATGCTCATTCTGATGTATTGGAGTGTTGCCACATTCCTTCTTTCCCTTCCTCTTCTGCCTTAAAATATAGACCATAGACTTTGACAGTTGTTGTGTTGATTACCTGAATAGATAAACACATGATATGAGACAAAGGAATGTCAGAGAAACAATCCATTTATACAAATATTATATTTCACTCCTTCCCACCATGATTACTTTTATATATACATAGAGACATGTAAACATGTGCATTTTATAACCAACATGTGAAATAATGAAAGGCAAATAAGGTATACATGTGAAGATGATAGATCATCAGTCAAAAAAATAAAATACCATACATGTAAAAATTATATAATGAGTACGTGGGAAAAATATTACATCATTGAAGAATGCATGATTGTGAAATACATCAGTAAATATAAATTAACCACTAAACCATTTATTAAATTATACATAAGAAAAAAAAACTATATATCTAGCATAAACTAGAAACAAAATACTTGTATTCAAATCTCCTGTCGAAATAATATGTTTGAACACACATCATACATGTCATACATATTATGCCAAAATGTATGTATATAAATAATAATTTCCAATGTAGTAGCTGTAAGGTAATATTAATATTCATGTTGTTGTTATTAGGCCTCTAGAAATGGACAAACAAGTAGAATGAGTTAACTCCATGAATGCACATATATGCATGTCACCCTAGATACTTGCATTTGAAAATATGAAATTTATAAATATAAAAAAAGCAAGAATAAGACACCAAAATAAAGAATAAACTTGTTAGTTTTGGTAAATAATAAGTAACTATCATACCTCATAAACATGGTCCATCCATGCCTATGACTGCACTAACTCGTCTCCACCAAAAGCCTATATGCAACAATAATATACAACACTATCAAAATATGTAATGGTGGGGTTGAAACAAAGGTAGAGGGAATAAATAAGAGTGTATATAATATGTAGTCATTATGAGAAGTACAATATCAATTTTTGAGGCAACCTATCATGTGCAGTTTCATTTGTTATACCCCCTGTTGAACATATCTATGACTCCACAAATGCATTTCTCTCAAAGGAATGTGATCACCATCACTAACATAGGCTTGAGGGTCATCCCTCTATAATCAAAATGGTGATTTTTTTTAGAAATTTCAATGTTAATATTGAGTAAGTTGAATTAAAGTTAGCATTAACTTCATGAAAAATAATGAATAAACTGCATTTAACCTAAGGTCCGTTGTTGCATGTACCTTGCAGTTGCCCCACCAATTATCTTTCTTTCTATATTTTAAATGATATTATCTTCATTGAATACAAGATTCACTTATCCATGTAAAATTTTCACTCAAATCATATGTACCCATCTCATCATTTATAGACTTCAAGGTTGTCTCATTGAAATAGCATAACTCAGACACATCCTCCCTAGCCAACCATGATCTTTCTAACCTCTCTTCTTGATGCTTTGATTTTTGAAGAGTCAGTCTATTTGGATTTTATTTATTTTTATTCCCTTAGGCTTATATTTCCCATTTTTGGCATGCCTAGGGGGCCTCCTTAGAACATGTTGTTTACCATGAATCTTATGATGATGAGTGTTAAGTCTGTCTTATGACCAAAATGGATGTACAGCATTAGATCTAAATGTTTTTCATGGCCTCAACAAATAAGGTGCACATTCCACCTCATGATAACCCAATCCATGATTATATACTCGTCTACATATAATCATTCAATATGGAAGAGATCTGAGGTTAAAATCATAAATCAATAAATAAAATATACCATCATCAAACATAATAAAATGTTAAAATCATTAAACAATAAACATAAGATAACATCAATAAAGATAATCAAATGTTCTTATAGTATTTGTTTCCTCCTACATTTCAAATTGTGAAGCATTCAGAAGCCAATCATCATCATCATCATCATCATCATCATCATCATCATCATCATCATCATCATCATCATCATCATCATCATCATCATCATCATTGTCATCATCCTCATTATCATTTTCATTGAGGTTATATGACTCCACCTCCTCTTTCCACATAGGTGGACATATATATGAGAGTCCAACTCCAAACATATATGGAACAAAAAACATGGGGATACAAGCATTTTAAATGAAAGAGAGGGTACACCAAATATGCAAATTTGTAGGGATGAGGTCATTATGCAAGTGATTATCAACCACATCTACATGGCTCTACTCTACCCCTTCTAGCTAAAACACAAAACAAAAATAACATTAAAAAAAAACATGGTATGTGAATAGTATTCTAATTTTTATTTTTGTAAGAGGGAAGAAAGAAATATTATTTAACATGAGGAGAAATAAAACATTAATGGCAGCCAAAGGTTTCCATACATCTTTTGAGAAAAAGTCATTGGATGCTTTGGGGATATCCTTTTCACCTTCGATCTACTCCACCCCCTCCTCTTACAATATTAAGAAAGATGTAACATATAAAAATAGGGATGCATGGTTCACAATTATTGAGCATGGAAAATGAAAGAGAGATTACAAAAAATATGCACATTTTTATGGATGAATTCATTATGCAAGTGACTATGAACCACATCCATATGGCTCCTCTCCACCCCTTCCAACTAAAAGATAAAACAAAAACAACATATAAAAATGCATGGTATCTCAAAAGTATTCTAATTTTTATTGTTGTTAGAGGGAAGAAAGAAACATTATTTAACATGAGGAGCAATCAAGCATCAAGGACAACCAAAGGTTCCCATACATATCTTGATAAACAAGCATTGGGCACTTTGAGTACACCCTCTTCACCTTTGGTTTGCTCCACCCCCTCCTCGTACAATATTAAAAAAGATGTAACAAATCAAAATAGGGATGCATGGTTTACAAATATTAAGAATTTTACATATGCAAAAAGAATATTAAGTCAGACATAAAAAATATATGGACCATCAATAAAATTACTTATATTATCCCCTTGTTTTCATCTTTATTCAACAAATATTCCATCTCACACTAGTATTGCACCCTTAGTTATTCATCGGTAGTGGATGGTTGTCTAATAATAGTGGGAATACAATACCCAATTATTGATTCTCCATATAACTTCCTCATTCGATCTTCAAGATGGTGAGGGGAACATCTAAACTAAGCACTGCATGCAATAAAGACTTCTTACTAACTTCATTCTCCTAACACAATTCACATTACAACAGATTAGCATCAACAAAAAAATAATACGACTCAAATTCATGTTCGACTACAGTATCTAAAAATGCATACCATTTATTAAATCTTAGCATAATTTTTTTGAGGTAATCATCTAATTCCCACTCATCCATCTTAAATTTATAGCAGTTAACATTCATAGTATTAGTTTCCAATGAACAACAACTTGCATTTAAACAAGTTAAGAATATGATTTACAACACTAACCCTTACGAATGAAATGCTTATAGAAATCACCATAAAGGTTGACATAAGAATAAAATGGTGTGCTAGTGGCTAGGGTAATCTAACTAGTTGGAAATATAGTGTAGATGTCATAAAATAATCATGGAAACTATTGTTCATGAAATTGACACCATATATTGAAAGTACATATTACGAGGCTCCAATAAGGAAATGTACATATGAAAAGGCATTACATTTTCTGTAGATATTGTAGTATTCTAAAGAAGAAATTGTCTTTTCACATTATAGAAACTTAACATACCAATTCATTTAGAAACAATCTATATAATATGGAAACACCTTATGTGGTAGTTCAAAGACAAGCTAAACAAAACTTTGTATGTAGTAGATGAGATAGAGAAAATTTAATTGATACATTGAATTTTGAAATTTTTTAAAGAACCAGAACATGCCTGTTATAAATTTTAAATGTTAACAATAATATTTTTGAAGCCTAGAATATCAAGTACATGGATATTGTATGCAAAAAAATTAATTTTAGTTGTAGCTTCTATGAAAGATGTTGATGGTAATATTTAATAAGCTCACTGAACATTTTGAATGAATAAGTAAACAATAATAAGTATACATTACATAGTACAATAGGAGTACAATAAATATGGATTCACACACTCTTAATTTGTGGAAGTCTACCCAAGCACATGAAATATGATAAGATTAACACTTTCAATGTACTTAAAATAACACATATTGATGACCCCATCATAAATAATAGATTACATTTAAGTACTTGGAAGCATAAATACGCAAGAAATGTTGAATAAAATCACATGAATTAAAAATAGAGATCAAGATATTAAATCTTGGAAAATACTATAGAGGCTCACATTACATAGTACAATGGGAGTACAA
Source organism: Torreya grandis (assembly GCA_037957365.1). NCBI lineage: Eukaryota > Viridiplantae > Streptophyta > Pinopsida > Cupressales > Taxaceae > Torreya > Torreya grandis. Next base: position 82,949 of record JARHVA010011137.1, read on the forward strand.
CAAACATAGATTCACACAATCTTACTTTGTAGAAGTCTACACAAACACATGAAATATGATAAGAGTAACACTTTCAATGTACTTAAAATCACACATACATGATGACCCCATCACAAAGAATAGAGAAAATTTAGGCACTTGCAAGCATAAATACACATGAAATGGTGAATAAAAACACTTGAATTAAAAATAGAGATCAAGATATTAAAGCATGGAAAATACTAGAGAGGCTCCTATACACCTTGTTCTACCCAATTGAACTGATCTCTTCCTGTATTTTTTTATAATTTTTTGATGAATATATATTTTTATTAATTTTAGAAGTAAAAAAATTTGTAAAACTGACAAAAAAATGGATAGGTAGTTGTATACCCCCTAACTACGTTAAAAAAAGGAAAAATAGTTTTTATTTAAAGTTCATGTAGAATTAGACCTAGTTTGTGACCGTATATATTTTTTTACATTTGATTTATATAAAAAATACATAAACATATATAGGTATGTATATTTATATCATATAGTAACCTTAAAAAAATTCAAAAATAAAATAAAAATAAATATAGATGGAAACCTTTAAAAAGTCTAAAATTAAAAAACTTATATGTTTAGAAAGAGTAGAGCATGCTTGTCATCATAGTAGTAATTTTATGAATTGACTCATTGAAATTCATAGCGTATTTGGTGATAAAATTTAATTTTCCTTATTTTCTATCAAATATCTCAGAATCAACAATATATTGAGAGAACCAAGCCTTTGGCTTGAGAATACAAGCCATTTACGAACCAAAAGGCTTTGCTTTTCAATTAAATATTATTGATAGAACACAAAAAATTAATTTATTTTATGTATATGTGTTTATTTTTATCTATGTATCTATTCACATTTATTATCTTTATATTTTTATTTTAATGTGGATAGTGTCATTATATACATTGGCAGAAAATAAAATAATGGATATAGCGATGTAATTTTGGTAAGTTTTTATCTATAATTTAAACTATATAGAACATGATTTAGGAGTCTACCAGGTCTAATTACATTAGATAATGAATGAACAAGCCAATTATTTTAATGGTGGAGGTAATTATGGACAATTTGAACCCCTCAAAGATAATTGTCTGTATAGGATTTGATTTGAGGCTAAATTAATTTATATTTCCAAATATATTGAGTGAATTTGTGTAATTAGTTATGAAATTGGAGTGAAATTAAATGTTATAATCCTAATTTTGACTATAAAGGATTTAATATGGGGTCGTCGACCCCAAAGTCATAAAAAATAGACCAAATAGTCTATTAGTTAGACCTAAAGGAAATTAGGGATAATTTTAACCCCTTCAACCTAAACATGAATATAAAATAGGATTTGAGGCTTAACAAAATCCAATTTTATCAGAGGATGAAGAAAATAATCATTTGGTTCAATGAAAAATGTAAGTTTTACATGTATAAGATGTGGTTTTGGCTTTAATAAACTCTAATGTCGTAATATAATTAATGGAATACTTGATTGGTTTAATGGTGGAGGTAATTAAGCTCAATATGAGCCTTTTAAAGCTAATTACAACTATTTAATGTAATTTGAGGCTAAATTGGCTTTGATTTCATCTTAGGTTGAACTAAATAATCAATTGGTGTAATCAATGATATAATTTTATAAAAAATGAAACATATGAACCTATTTTCAATTGTACATGATGTGATTTGAGGTGAAATTAACCCTAATGTAATCATATAATGAACCAAATAGTTTGTTCAGTCAATCAAGGAGGAATTTGAGGCCAATTTGGGCCCCTTTAACCTAACTAGAAGAGAAAAATGTGATTTTGAGATAATTTGCTCTAATTTAATCATGAATTGATCTAATTAGTCAATTCGTATAACTAAAGACATTATTTGGGCTAAATTGAGCCTAATAAACCATATTTATGGTTCAATTGATTGTATAAGATGTAATATATATCTTATTTGACCCTAATTTTATAAAAATGTAAACATGAAGGTAATTAGTGCTAATTTAAACCTGTTAAACCTAACTATGAGTATATGATGTGATTTGGGGCTAAATTAGCATTTATTTCTTGACATATTGAGATGATTAGTTGATTTTTACAACCCTAAAGCCTAATTTTATCACAAGTTCATTTACGTGAAGGTAATTGGTGTTAATCTAAACCTTTTAACCTTAACTATGACTCTATGATGTATTTTGAACTAAATTAGATCATATTTCTTGACATATTGATATAATTCTAGTCGATTGTTACAATCCTAAATCTTAAACACTAAATCCTAAAACTTGATTTTATCATATATACATTTACATGAAGGTAATTGGGGCCAATCTGAACCTTTTAAAAATAACTGAGTCTAGGATATGATTTTGAACTAAATTTTCTCATATTTCTTGTAGTCAATTAGTTGATTTTTAGAATTAGTGATGCAAGTTTAATGAAATTAAACCCCTTGAAATTGAAGATGAAATATGGAGGTAAATCAAACCATGTATAATAAAAAAATAAACCAAATAGTCCACTAATTTAATCATGAAGAAAATTGGATCCAACTTGAGCCCCTTCAACCTAACTATAAGATTATGACATTAGATGGGGTTAAATTAGGTCTGATTCTATCATAAATTTAATCAATTAGTCAATTGGTGTAATTAAGGATATGATTTGGGCCAAATTGAGCTTGGTGAACATAATTGATGGCTTAATAGATTTAAAAGATGCAAAATATGGCTTTATCAACACAAATTTTATTATAAATGTAAACATGAAGGTAATTGGAGCCAATCTAAACACCTTGAACCCAACTGTGAGTCTAGGATGTGATTTGGGGCTAAGTTTGCTTATATTTCTTAATAGATTGAACCAATTAATCCATCGTTATAATTATTGATATAAGTTAGACAAAATTAAACCATGTGAACCTCATTTTTACTATATAGTATCTAATTTAGGGGTTATTCTACCCCACTATCACAAATCCCTAAATCAAATAGTCTAACAATTTAATCATGAAGGAAAATTGGGCCAATTTGACCACTTTAAACCTATTTAAAATTTTATAATGTGATTCAAGGCTCAATCGACCCTAATTTTATCATAAATGCAATCACATAGGTAATTGGAGGATATAAAAACCCATTTAACATAATTAAAAGTAAAGGATATTACATAGGACTAATTAAACCTAGTTTTAACTATATATGATGTGATTTAGACAACAATCAACACGTAATTTCATTAATTAATATTTTAATGATAGTGGTATGATATATGGCTATGTAAATATAGTACATGCATACTCTAATGCATACAATATATAACACATACATATTATAGTGTGTATATGTTATGTTCCTAATATAAAAAATCTTCTTTATATGACTAATTTTAACCTTGATTGAGAACTTTATCCCCACAAACATTCTTTGCATCATTTTATGGCTTGCAAGTCAAGGACAAAAATTGTCAAGTTGTTTTCTTGACCCCACCTTCAAAAGATATCAATTATTTAGTCATGGGTGATGAATTTCATTCAAATAAGAGGTAAATTTTGAAAAACAAACACCAAAACAATTACAAGAGTTTGGAGAAAAAAATTGTTAATGATATACAATGAAATTGTTGATAACATACATGATGTATATCATACTATAGGCATGACATCACACAACAAAGATTGTAATTTTACCTAGTGTATAATTACAATTTATGTAACAAGTGGTCAAACATGGAGAAAATTATTGATTTAAAAAACTCTTTAAGTACTGAGCATAAATAGAAAACTATTAGTGAAAGCAATTAAAATATGCCAAAGATTTAATTATGCCAATACCAATGAGCTCTAGGCATTCTCTAGTATAATTCCATGAAAAGACAAGGCTATAACAAATAATCTCATGGATTTACTTATTAAATTTTTGAAATATAATACAAGATTTTCACCTAATACAAGAGATTTAGTTAGAATAAATGTTGGTTCTCATAACTATGAACTATATTTGAAATATTTCTTGGATATGACACGAACATAATTGTACCATAATTTTTTTGAAAAACATCCACAAATTTATATTATTAAAAGATATTTTGAGATGGATAAAACATTTATGTAAAAATAAATCTCTCTCTCTCCCACACACACACACACACACACACACACACACACACACACACACACACACACACACACACACACACACACACACACACACACACACACACACACAACTTACTTTTGTAAGAAAAATGTTGAATTTTCAATGCTTGAAGATATTTTCTCTATATACATTGTACTTTGTATACTAAGTTTTTTTTTGTAGTAGTGTGTCATAGAAGTTATATAAAAATTACATAGAGAATTTATTCCAACCATTTTTTATGAATGCCTTGATAGATAATTATTTTATAACAAAGCATGTTTAGATGAAAAATTACAACAATCGTGGTCGATAGAAAAAATTAAAAAACTATATCCATGAGGAAAATACAAGTGAAACTAGATATGAATTAGTTAGTTTTGAGAAAATAGAAATTTGGCTTATCAATTTAAATACAAAAAAAATCTAAAAAGTGTGAGCTTGTTACAAAATAAATACTTATTTCTAAATTTATGGTCAAATTTAGAGAGAAAATTATTTAAGAGTATGAAAAAAACACATAGGGATAGATGGTTGGATGAATATTGCTGAAATAAAGTAGAAGGGTGAAGACGAATTTGGACCTGGAAGTTTTATTTGATATAAATTTTCTAATGGTAATTTCTAATAAAGATCAGTAAAAAAAGCTAGATTCTTATTTTATCTAGATGGATAATAAGGTAAATTTCTTTTCAGAAATAGATAAGGTGCAGGAAGGCACGTATGTTGACCTCCCATTTTTAGGTATGGATGGTTTAGGATATATCCCACTATTGATGTTTTAGGGCCTTAGAAGATAGGTTTCCTTCTCTTATAGATTTTTAGAAGAAGTGGATTATTTGTGTTCTAATGAAGAGATAGAGGGGAAAGCTAAGGGAGTGGTCCTTCCTAATTTTAAATAATTGACCAACCCCTCTACCTCTAATGACAAAATTTAAAGTAGTGCATAAGTCACCAAAAAGGTTAAAAGTAGTAAAATTGTGAATTTGGGGGTTTTCTCATTGAAGGTTCCTGATGCCACATTGGTTGGAGGAAAAGGGGGGAAATTTCAAGCATTATGGTATCATAAGAAGTAGAAGAATTTGGGAGGTAGTTTCATAGTTTGGAGTTTCATGTGGAGCCATTTTTTTGGTAGGTAAAAAGTTACAAGTGTCATCTTATCTGTAGCTTGTGTAAATGATAGGACCAGATAAACTAGAGAAGGATCCATCTCAATGTGAAAATGAAGTTAAGGGGTGTCAACTGGGGTGGTGACAATTATTTTTTTAGATTAAAATTTTGTTTCTAGTGTTTTTTACTATTAATTTATTTAAGCCAACTAATAATTATAGCTAGTTTTCTCTACTATGATAAATACTTTTATTTGAATTAAAGTTTAAGTTTTTGTTTTTTTAAACTAAAAGGTATTTTGTCTTGTCTCCATTGTGATGGTCACATGCCTTGGTGGTTTTACCATTAAACTAGGCCTATATAATTGTTTGAGTTTTTTTTAATCAAGAAGGGGCCTCGTAAACCCTATGACCTATCTAAAAAAAGAATATGATTTTTTTCTTCATTTTAATAATATTTAATATTTATTTTGATTTATTTAGTAGAATATACTTATTTATTAAATAAATTATCATATGTTTGAGGCACTATGAAAAATAGGAAATTATAGACAGTATTTTTTGAAAAATATCACTGCACTCAAATTTAATGTCATTTTTAAAATGGTGAAAAATTAGTCCATTTTCACACACACCCACACCCACACCCACCCACACACACACACACACACACACACACACACACACACACACACACACACACACACACACAATTTTTATCTTTTTGAAGGTGGAGGATATCCCTAGACATTTATTAGTTGTGAAATTACATAATTCTAAAGTTCTTTTGTCTTTTTTAATAATTATAAACATTAGGTGTTAGTTGCATATTTTATTGT
>JARHVA010011138.1:12500-57500 GCA_037957365.1 Torreya grandis
AATGGATGCCCTTAACCTGAAACAAATAATATTTAAACATAACCTATGAATATTATAATTATAGATTTTTTAAATATGAAGAATTAGTGCTGTTTTTATTAATGTGTAATTCTCTTTATAAGGTCCTATCAGTTGGAGTACTAGTGAGTATCCTTGATAGGGAAGTATTTAAAATATTTTTAATAATTAAAAATAAAAAAGTGTGGGAGAGTTGTTCTAAACCATTTCAAATTCTAAAATTAGCCATTGGAATGATTCAGATAAGAACACACTCAAGGACAAGACCAAAATGTAGGATCATCCACCTATTATGAACTTGTCCTAAAAGGTTAGATAATTTTAAAACTTGTTGACAATGATATGTGGGCATAATAGGTGTGATTAGAGTTGAGATTTTGACGTTTGTATGATATTTTCAATGTTTAAAATATAGTGAAGGCCCTCACATATATTTTAGGTTAGTGAAATGGTGATTATACTAAGGATAAGGATGTCAATAATATACATTTTCAAGCCTTTAATGAATAATTTTATGTGTCTAAATTTTCCTCCACATTATTCAGTTGATGCACAATCTAAAATTACTAGATCAAATTATATGTGAACTTAAGTGTCACACTTTTTCTTAAGATGTGAAGATTAATTATTATAGATGCATAAATGTGAGAAACTTGAAATAATTCCAATGAAATTAATATTTTATTATATTAAAAATTGAAAATTGAAAATTTTCTATTTGTAATTTGAAAAGAGATCAAGGAAAGTAAATTTGCATATAAATTGGAGATGGAAAATTGCATGCCTACCTATGTGGACATTTGGAGAGGTGCTAAAAATGTGGTGAATTGAGAGTGATCATCTCAATTCTAAAAATGATTGAATGACCCTAAGTTAGAATATTTGTACACTCCAATACTTGTTTTAGTATATAGATTACCAAGTATAATATTCTAAGGGGTGGAACCATGCATTTTGACTACTAGATATTGAAAAAGTAAAACCATAAACATTGAGTGTCATTGGACTCTAACATTGTCCACTTGTAACTAAGATGAATCACACCACTACAGATACATCTAGATTCTATTTGTAAATTTGAGAATTTTATTTAAATGTCAGAATAAAAATGTGGACATGAAAAAGTATAATGATGATATATTTGTAATGTGTTGAAATTATATTTTTAATATGTAATTGATTTTTTTAAACTTTTAAACTTTTGATGTTTTCCACTTTTGAAAAATTTAAAAACTTTTGATACTTTTAAACTTGTAAAACTTTGAAACTATTTGAAACTTGTAGTTTGTAACTATAGTGAAACTTGTAATTTTTAACTGTACGAGTGATTACATATGCATTCCACATACCCCCATAATCTAAAAATGATAAATTATATTACCATTTGAAAATTGTATAATATCATGAATCTGATTTCTTTTCTCATGAGTCTTGAATGTTCTAAGCAAGATCATTGTCATGTTATTATTTTAAGCTGAGAGACATAGTTTGTAGAGTCAGTTATCTTAAAATAATCATGTGTGAAATATATATTGGTAATGTATCAATTGGAATATTTTAAATTGGTTGTAATATAGTATTGAATATAGCATTGAATTTTCATAATAAATATGTTCTAGAAGGATATAGCATTTGAAGCATAAAAGTAATGTATGCATGTTATATGACACTAAATTAAGAATACAACATCTAAGTGACGTATGATATGAATCAATACACCATAGTAAAATAGATAGAATTCATGTTATGAATCATGGCACCATAGTAAAAAGTAACAATATTAGAAGTAATGCCATAAAATTCCATTCAATTTGTATAATATGTGTCTCATAAGGATCAAGAAGCCACATATAATGGAAATGCAAAATTTCACACAAAAATGAAGGCTAACAGCCACACACATAATAAGCAATGAAGTCTAACATATCATGTAGTAAAATAATAATGTAAAGAAAAGAATGTAGGTAATGAGACTATTATAGCTCTATCGTATATATGAATGTGAATTCTATGAATTATATTATTTCATGTAATACATTCAAAATTTATGAGTGATTTATTAAGACATTTATATGATATGTAGTTCAACATGTTAAAGTGTTCATTAATAACATAGAGATGTGGGCCCAACTTATCAAGGTTTTTGGGTATTAAAGGAATCCCAACATCAAAGAATCAAGTGTGAGTATGTCCTATATTGTAATGAAATATTATGTGAGAAACATTGTGTATTTAAATAGGTAATATGATACTTAACATTTAATAAGTAGGATAGAAATGAAGATAACAACATTTTAAAATGCTTTATGTCCTAATATTGAATTTTTCTAAATAATTTGTTTTTTTTAATTTTTTAAAAATATATGCACATTTTTTATTTTTTTTAAATGATGCAATTTTATGAATTCTTTGAATTTAAAAAAAAATAAAAATTTAATGCTAATAAATATTTTTAAAAAGGTGATAAGAGATAAGAGCCAAATATTTGAAATTAGAGGAAGTAGGATTGATACAAATAATAATCGATAAGGTCCAAGAACATAGTAGAATATGAAGGGAAGCAAGCAATGTGACCCCAATGTGTATGTATCTTTGAGTCATAACAATGTGGTGTAACTATGTGAAATATGTAGCAATGTACATGCTCCTCAAATTTGGAAGTGGATAAAATGTGATTATGTGAAAAGTAACCATATGAGATTATTTAAGTGTCATATGTTGTAAGTTATGAAATAGTAAGTAAGTGGAGTGCCATAGATATATGTTTTATGGATTGTTTAAATCAATTTAAAAATAAACAAGGTAAGTACCCAAAGTGAAAATAAATCCAAAAGGTAAGGGATGAAGTAATTAGCAATGATAAAGGAAAGACATATACTCATTGACTAGTTTATTACTTGAATGTGTAATAACATCATAATCATATTTTTAATAATCAATGTCATCAAAATCATACCAATCCTCTGTATTATCAAGATCATACTAGTCAACGTAATAATTACCATAGGACAAAGTTATATTCTTAGGTTGAACTTTTTATTGTGATATGAAATTTTGATTATCTTTTCTATTTGTGTAAGATAAACTTTATGCACCATATATTGTATTTGTGTTTTGGAAATGTGCATCATTGTTAATAGATTGCATCTAATATTGAACTATATAATGATCATGTATAGTTGGATGAACATTAGGGAGAGATATATTTTGTGGTTTGACTTTATCTTTTTTCTTTATGCATGAAGTAGATGTAATGCTTGTATCTTATCAAAAATATTTTGTATCATTAGAATTTGTAGGAACATTTTTCTTTGGAGGTTCCTTCATAAAAAAACTTTTGAAAAATGTTAGTTTTGGATTATCTTGCACTGTTTATTTTGAATTTTATTTTAATAATTATTATTTTTATAATATTGGTGGTTGATATTTTTATTTGTGTAATATTTCTTTATTTAATTTTGTTTTTTGGATCTTTTCTTGCTATAAATCACAGTTTTGTATCTATATTTTCTCTTAATATTTTTTGTGTGCTTGATTTTTAAGAGTTATGATATAATTGAGTTAATTAAAAGGATTATTTGTTATAGGATTATAACTATAAATGATAATTCATATTTTTTCCTTAAATCCCAACAACTATTTTTATGATGCCCATAAAATATATGAAATGCACAATAATATTTTCATATTTTTAGAGGAGGCATAGAAGTTAAAGTAATTATGTTTTTGAATCATTTATATTAGAACCTCACTTTGAATTTTATTATCCTTTTGAATACTTTTTGAAGAATTAATTTTATAAGGGTGATGCTTATGAGATACATAATAGCTAGATGAAATTATAGACTCATGATTAACACTATAATGTTATGGGTTATTGATAATTTTTTTACTGTTTTAAGGAGATAATATTTGAACTTAAATATTGATTTTAATTTTGAAACTCTTTTATTGACTTATTCATAATTACAATTTCATTATGAAGGGCTTCACAAGCACAAACCTTATGGATGTTTGATTGAATATGCACACCATCAAGAACATGTGTACGAGCAAGCTATTTATTTAGATTAAATATGTTAATTTATTACATATTGGTTACTTGATTATTGTTGATTGATAATATTTAAATAATTATCACTAACAAGAGAATCATTGTCATCATGTAGTGACTCTATGCTAAAATTATGACACTGTGGTGTAAAAGTGGCATCATGTAAATACAAGAATGAGGATGGAATAGGAACATGATCAAAATATATGGTATAAGGAATAAAATTGGTTAAATAAACACCAAATGAATATCTAAGGAATATTTCAAAATGGATTTTATGGGAGAATTCATAGAGGAATTTGAATGTGAAACAATTGGTAGATTAAAAGTAAAAACTAGAGAATGACCAAAAGAGGAGGCTAGAGGTATGATCAAAGGTAAATTAAAATATTTATCTATACAAGAGCATAAATAACATTAAATGGGAAAAAAAAGGTAAATCCAAATAGGGAGATAGAAAAAAACAAAAAGAGGAATCTAGAGGATATTCGAAAGGGGGATCTACTTCAACACATTCATTATCTAATTTTTTTTAAGGTCAACCTATCCATTATTCGATACATTATTAGCATCATAAGAATTATAATTTTCCTCTATAAGTGTTTGACTTTTATATTTTATCTATTTATCATATTAGAATTAATATACATAATATAAGTAGAGAACAATAGGTATAAAAAGATGTACATGATTACTACATTGAATTTAACTACACATAATATATATGTGCTAAAAAAATGCTCATAACTAAAAAATAAACAATCATGCAGAAGTGAGTGAGAATAGAATGTGAATCAAGAAATTCTAATGATTATGAATACAATGCAATAAAAAAATAAAGGTATGATGCTGATATAGGAAAGGGTTTAAATGATTTTTAGACTCTAAAATATACTTTCTCATTTTTTATTAGTGTTATACCAATGTTATAGAATTCTAAATACAGAGCTACAATCATGATATTAACCCAATTACCCCAGTTTTGAGTGTATGATGAGAGTAAGTTTACTTGACAATACTTTCCTCTAAGGTAAAACATGAATAAAATAGTTAAAAGAGGTTTACCATAGGTATAAAAAAGGGACCATAGGTGTTTATGATGTATTATGAGGTATATGGAAACTAAAGTCTATGTTTAGTTATGTGAAATCGATATGAGTATTGGGATAAACACCTCACATCATAATACCTATAAATGGAACATTGTGTATCCATTCACAACAACCACTAAGTAGATTAAAAAATATTAGACATAGTTTATAAAACATGTGAAAAGAAATAAAATATAAATTAAAAAAGGAAATAAAAATATTTTTGTGTATAGGTATCAAGAAAATTTTAACCTGAGGTTGAAAGAAAGAGTTTTCATGTTGAATTTATCCAAGGTGACAAGAAAAAAAATTTTAGTCTCAAATAAAACCCAAGGTCAAATAATTTGAATAAATTTCTATCAAATGTCTATCCAATTTGGAAGGTTATTTAATTTCAGTGTTGATTAAATTTGAGGATAAAAATCAAGTAAACAAAATTCAATATTTAAAATAAAATGTGGATTCACCAGAATGTTTAACCCTTTTTAATTTAAGAATGCGTAGACTAATGGTATTAAACTATTGAAATAAAAAAGTTGATATGGACTAATTTGATAGTGAAACACAATCACCATATATGAAAACTAGAAAAAAATATAGAAATAAAAAACTTGTAAAAATAGAACAAGGTATAAGGATGAAAAGACCTTCGTAAAATTGATTAAATACTAATTGTGCAAGCATTATGCTAGAGCTAAACTAATAAGTAATATTTATGAATTATGATGCATAAAAAATTATAAATTTAAAATGTATTGGGACATGATCACAATAAGAGGATAGGGTTGTACATTAGAATTATCTAGTGTCTATGAAAATACCTAAGTTAACTACACATATGGCATTTTTTATCTAGGTGCACATGGTCTCCTACAAAGGTTTACAGTTGAAAATTATGTACTAATTTGTTGAGAAGAAGACATATAAATAAAAAACTCCAATTTTACACATGAAGTAGATATAATATATATAAAAATAATTTATAGGGGATGGTTGATCTAGCCTTATAAACCCCTTGTAACTAAGCACTTCCAACATACTCCAAATAGGCCTCACACTGATGTAGTTCTCCCTCCTAGATTAATTATGTGGTCCATGCTTATGAAACTATATGGTTATAAATATAATATTGATTGAAATAGTTTATAATGGGTGATATTAACATAAAATAAAAAATATTTAAAATTTTTATATAGTTTTTAGAGTGATAAAAAATTGAAATGGGAAGAAGTACTCTTTTTCTTAATGTGAAGGATTTTTGTAAGTTTTTCTAAGGTTGAGTAATGAGTAGGCTTGATGCTATTTTATAGGGAAATATTTTAAATAATTTTGCTATAAAATATTTACTAAAGTGTAAGATATACATGATAAACTATTTCAAATTCTAAAGGTATTTTTTGGATCTATTTGGACAAGGGTGCACTAGGGACAGGCCTACACTACAATACTGCCCCCCCAATAGAGACTTGTATCAGAAGGTTTGAAAATTATGAAGCATGTTGATAAGGATATATGAGAAAATTAGGGATGATTATAGTTTAAGTATGGATGTATGTATGATATTTTTAGTGTTTATGACATATAAGTATTTCATATAGTTTGTAGGGTAGAAAAATGAAAAATAGATAAATTAATAGTAAGGATGTAATGAATAAAAATTGTCAAGAATTTAATGATTATTTTTATGTGTATATAGACACAATGGATTAATTTACACTTATTTAATTCCCCATACATCCAATAAAGTGAATATTGGTTAAATGGGGAACTCAGTTAAGAGAAATTTATTCCTAAATCACATTAGGTCATTTTAATTATTATTTTCTAATTACATCCCTCATGAAACCAATTCAATGATTGAATAAATGGGGCACTAAATTATAGAAGAATAAGTTAAAAATTACATTAGGTTGTCATATTTTGATTTAGGGGTACAATTTTAACTAATTTAGTTCCTCATCTAAAAAATAAAGTAATTTGATTAATGGAGTACTCAGTTAAGGAATATGAAGCCTCAAATCATAATTTCATTCAAGGGCATTGATTTACCCATAGTTATCCCCCATATAAATAGTTGAGTTATTGATTGATTTTAATACTAAATTACATGGAAAATTGAGCCTAAAAAACACTTTTATCACATTAACACTAACAATATCCATTTTTCTTATTTTAGTACCCCATCAAACCAATCGAGTGTTTGGTTGAATGAGGAACTCAAGTTAGGATAATAGATACATAGATAACATTATGTTTTTAAAATTATATTTAAGGGTCTAAATTTTACTTAATTTAGTACCCCATCTAACCAATGAAGTTATTGGTTGAATAGGGAATTCAATTCTAGACAAAATTAGGCCTAAAATCACATTAGATTGTCATAATTAGCTTTATGGGTCTTAATTTTCCATAGCTAAGTATTGAGTTGAACCAACCAAATACTTGGTAAAATGGGGCACATAATTAGGAAAAAGTGAGATTCAAATCTCATTAAGACATTTAAATTAACTTTAAGGTGTTTGACTTTCACTAATTTAGGGGTCCATCCAACAAATCAAGTGATTAGTTGACTAGGGCACTTAGCTAGTGTAAATCAAGCTATAAATCACATAAGTTTATTATAATTGTAATTATGGGCTCAATTTAAACTAGTTTATTACCCATAAATTCAAATTAATCATAATTTATTGAGATGAAATTGAAGTCTCTATGAACCAAAAATTATTCAACTTAGAAGGTGATCCATTTGCAAATTTTGCATGGCATACACTTTTCCTTTGCACATCTACACACCACATGAACTTATCAGATGCAACAAGCCATTAGTAGTCCCATGCATGCCACTTTTAATTATCAAAATATCATGCAACACACTTATGCTATCTCTCAATCTCATGTGAACACTTGTGCTTGCTTATATACCCACACACTCTCCTACATGAAAAAATAGTCATTATTTATTCACTTATACACTTTATTTCTTCTATTGTATCCAAATTCTAACCTTATCCAAACGCATTACTTACCAAGTGGTAGTTATAATCTTGTGAGATATTAGATATCATGTTGGGTAGTTATCCACCATGTACCTTGAACATAAAACATCATTCCACAAGGAAGATGAAATGACTTGTAACCATATTCTTTAGAACCAATAACGGTAGTAAGAGATACTTGTATTACATGTATAAATATATATCATATACATCTGAAAAATGGGGGATTCCATAAAAAATCATAGTGATAGATAACATGCTCTATGTATCTACTATCTCATATATGAATTTTACATCATTGTATCCTTTTCGTTATTCATTCACATATTGAATATAAGTTGATTTTTTCAAAGAATCAAAATTTAGATCTATTGAATGTTCATGAGGGGCAACTAGAGGTTAAAGTTAACTCATAGTTAAAAAAAGTGAATGCATGAAAAAGAATGTAGATAGAGAAATCAACATACATCAATAAAGTAGATGTGTGATACTTGCATAAATGCAACTTATACTCAATACGTAAATGAATAGGGAAAAGGATATAATGATGTATGACAAAGTAGATATGTAGAGTATGTTATCTATCACTATGATTGTGTATGGTATCTCCCTTAGCTGAATACATATGATACATATTTATACATGTAATATAAGAAGTAGTTACACTAGATGTTGGTTATAGAGAATATGCTTACAAGTTATTTCTTATTCCTTTTTGAATGATGGTTGATATTTTATGTATGAAGTATCTAGATAATTAATTGGATATATGATACATCCTAGAATAAGAATAATCACTTGATAAGCCACATGTTTGGAGTAGGCTACCATGTGGATACATTATAGGAAGAAAAGTTTAGACACATAGAAATAGTGACAGGCTTGTAATATATGAAAATGCACAGGATTGTAAGCAAGCACAACTGTAGCATGTAGGATTAAAAATAATAATGAGGGTACTGCATGAGACTAAAATTAAGTTGTAGGGACTACAACTATATTGGTGTAACTTATAAGTGTGTGTAATGTGTATATTTTTAAATAAGAAGTGTCCATTACATAAAAATAGTGCATGGATCGAATGAGTTCATAATCACTAATATATCCCTCCACATTATTATTTTTTCATCTAGAATAAAATGGACATACATATTAAACATTAATAAAAACATATTCATCTTAAGATTGGAGATTTTATCATATAACCCATTTTTCATATAATCTAATATTGAAAAAGTAATAGTGTATATGTAAAAAAGAAGTGTACACTACATAGGATCAGTTCATGGATTGAAGGAGTTCATTATTATTATTATTATTATTATTATTATTATTATTATTATTATTATTATTATTATTATTATTATTATTATTATTATTATTATTATTATTATAGTCAGAATAAAAGGGTCACACATATTAAACATTAAGAAAAACATTGTTTACCTTAAGACTGGAGATTTTACCATAGATCTCATTTTTCATATAATCCACTATTGAAAAAGTAATAATATATTTTTTGGATATAAAACACAAGCCACCTTAATCCCACTCATCCTTAACTTCAAATATAAAAGAGTCAAACAATTTTAAATATGTGGAAACTTTTCTAAACACTAGATTTTAACGCATTTAGTTTGTATAATAAATACTAAATATGGGATTTGGATTTGAAGTTATCTCTTAAAAAACCTTCATTTGATAAGGAATCCCATTACCCTAAAATTTCATAAGAATATATTTATTGACCTTTGGAAGGTAACATTCCCCTTGCATGTTCCCAATGTTTACCTTGTCTAAAGTCCATGCTTAAGAGTAATACTTTACATATTTGTTGTTCTTCAATTATATGAGTGAGAGTAAACCCTTTTACTTTTACTTTGCCCAAATTATGTGATTTTCTTGATAAATGTGAGACCTGAGGTCAATTTCATTTAAGAGATTTAGAATGAGATAAAATCTCCCAATCCTCCCATTATTTTTGAGCCAACAATGCTTTGGGTGAGATGTTTTCAATGCCCAAAGCTAATTTTTTTATAATATAAATAATCATACAAAATATTGAGTATTATTATCTCATAAAACTAGAGGGGACCTCCATTTAATAAATCATGCTAGGAAGTTATATTTTTAACAAAGGTAATGTGAATTAAACATAATATGAAAATACTATTTATTTTTAAATTAGTGTTAAGTCACCTGATGTAGAAAAAATAGGCCAAACTTCTGGAGGCCACAAATTTTGATATGTAGTTCTATTTGAGTTTTCAATGCACTAAAATGACTGTCTCAAAAATTTCATTGCTTCCCTAAGTCTCTCTTTCTTCTTAGCTGTGTTTTTGATATTTTTTGGAGGCCAAACGAGACCATCTGAGGGTCTGAAATTATAATTTAGTAATTTTTCAAGATTTTTGTATTTTTAAAACTAAACGTGAACTTTAGTTTACATTTTTTTGATAGGATAATTTTAGAATTTAATATATTAAAAAAAAATATTTGCATGCGCTTGCATGGAAAATTTACTAAAAATAATAGCTGCTAAAAATAGTTTTTGTAGATTTTTTTTCCTAAATTTTTGCATGTCAACTGTAATTTTGAGTTAATTAATTTTGGTAATCAATAAAAATCAATTCTAGTTCTTATTTTATATATTTTGCTTATTTTAATTTTTGTCTTGAAAGTAATCTTGGTTTCATTATCTAGTATCAGGGCAAGGTTGAATCTTAGAGAAGTAAGAAATGGTGAGAGGATGAGGAGATATAAAACAAATGAACTAGACTATGAAATAATTGTAGAGTCAAGTGAAATAATTAATAGAGGTTATCACTAATCAGAGAAGAAGACAAGGTGGTGATGAAGCTGAGGAAGACATAGATCGTGATGAAGAATTTCAGCCATAAGAAGAATATCAAGATCAACCACCATTAATGGATGAGATGATGGTTAGAGAATTATAAGGAAGAAATGAAGGAATAAATATTTATGTTCTAGATTATGGAGGTAGTTTCAAAATATAGGAGGTGATAGATTAGATGAATAGCATGGAGAATTTCTTCGAATGGAAGACTATGAGAGAAGACAGGAAGGTAAAGTTTGCATGCATGAAATTGAAAGGTCATGCAATAATTTGGTGGGATCACCTACAAAAATATAGATAGATAAAAGGTAAAGAAAATATTAATTTATGGAAAACTATGGAGAAGAAGCCAAGGGAGAAATTTCTTGCTGTGGATTATATACAAACTCTATACAAAAGATTCTAGAATTTGAGGCAAAAAGATCATAATATATAAGAATATATATATGAGTTTTATAAGATTTTCATACGAGTAGAGCATGATGAAACAAAAGAGAAGATGGTTGAAAGATATATAATTGGTATGAAATTTACTATTTAAGATGAATTAAGCATGCATAGAATACTTAGCATGGAGGAGGTTTATCAATTAGATTTAAAGGTAGAAGAAAAACAAAATAGAAATTTTTTTAGAAGAGTATTTCTTGGTTCAAAAAGAGGAGGATCCGATCCAATTAGGGGTTAAGGTGGGTTTAATACCACCAATGGTGGTTTTAATGCCAATAAAGGATAATCGTTATGTGGTGTAGAAAGTCAAGAAGATAATAGGTAAGGGTTTCAATACCATCAAATAAGAAGAGGGTTTCAAAGATGATGAGGTTATAGTGGTGCTAGAGGATGGTTTCAAAATTATCACATATATTATGTTTATTATAGATGTCGAGAAGAAGGACAAATGGCATTTGATTTTCCACATTATCAAGATCAATAAAGGAGGCAAGAGGATCACCCAAGGGTGAATCTAGTTGAGGCTAAGATAGATGAGCATAATAATAAAGTTACACTAACAAATGTTGGAGAGAATCTCATAATGAGAAGATAAATGATTGATCCAAGGAAGGAACTAGTGCAGAGTAAAGAAAGTGATGATGCATGACTATGATCAAATATTTTTTGAACAAGATGTACTTTAGGTGGAAAGGTATGCAAAGTAATTATAGATGGTGGTAATTGTGAAAATATGGTTTCTAAATAAATGATATATAAATTAAATTTACAATTTGAAAAGCATCCTAATCCTAATCATATTTCATGGTTTAAGAAATGGAATGAAGTTATAGTAGATAAAAGGTTCGTAATCAAGTTTTCTATAGGAAAAAGATATAATGATGAATTATGGTGTGATGTTATTCCAATGGATGTATGTCACATGTTATTGAGGAGGCCATGGCAATTTGATAATAAAGTAATTGATGATGGAGCAAAGAACACATACACTTTTTGGAAAGGTGGTACAAAGATAATTTTGTTATCTCTTAAATAGGAAGAGAAGGAAAAAAACATGCTATCTACTAAAGAATTTATCCAAGATATGAAGGTATAAGGTTATTTTTATTTATTAGTAGTAAATAATAAAGACATAGAAATGGTAAAAATAACAACAAAAGTAGCAAGACTATTTTAATAATATGCAGATGCTATGCCTAATGAGTTATCATATGGTTTACCACCAAAGAGAGATAGTTAACATCACATTGATTTGATTCTAGGATCAACTCTACCTAATCAAGCAACTTATATGATGAGTCTAATAGAACATACATAATTAAATAAATAGGTTACTAAATTGTTAAGAAAGAAAATGATAAGGGAGAGTATGAGTACTTATGATAAACCATTATTGCTAACTCCAAAGAAAGGTGGAGGATGAAGAATGCATATGGATAGTAGGACAATTAATAAAATTACAATCAAGTATAGATTTTCTATACCTCGTTTAGATGATATGATGGATGTGATTGTAGGAGAAAATATTTTACCAAGTTTGATCTAAGGAGTCGTTATTATCATATTCAAATTTGTGAAGGATATGAGTGAAAAACTTCATTAAAAACTAGGGATGGCTTAAATGAGTTGATGGTGATGCCCTTCAGATTATCTAATGCACCTAACACATTTATGAGGATGATGAATACAGTGCTACAAGAAAATATTGGTAAGTTTATGGTTGTTTATTTTTATGATATTTTATTATTCATTAAGACTAAATAATATCACTTACAAAATTTGAGAATGGTACTAGATTTGTTAAGAAAGGAGAAGTTATATGCTAATTTAAAGAAGTGCAAGTTTATGTAGAATATTTTGGTTTTTTTGGGATTCGTAGTTCCAGATAATGGTGTGATAATGGATGAAGAAAAGATAAAGTAAATTAATGAGCGGTGTACTCGAAAAAGCATTACAAAGTTAAGAATTTTCCATAGTTTAGCATCTTTTTATAGAAAATTTATTAAAAATTTTAGGAGTATTATGGCACCAATAATAGATTGTATGAGAGGGAAGGAGTTTCCATGGACTAGAGTGGCCACAAAAAGTTTTGAATTTTGAAGAAGAATATTACAAAAAGACCAATTTTAGCATTAATATATTTTAACAAACTTTTTGAGGTTGATAACGATGCTTCATTCATGATAATTGGTGTTTTGATGAGTCAAGAAGGAAAGCCAATTACATATTTCAATGAGAAATTAAATAAGTTAAGAAAAAAGTATTCTACCTATGATGTTGAAATCTATGAAATTGTAAAGGAATTAAGGCATTAGAGGGATTACCTAGTGCCTAAAGAGTTTATTCTATTTACATATCATGAGGATTTGAAGTATGTGAATACAGAAAAGAAGATAAATTGTAGGCATGCAAAGTTGGTATCTTTCTTACAAGCATATACTTTTGTGTTGAAACATAAATTATGAAAATAGAATTAGGGAGCTGATGAATTGAGCAGGAGAGAAAAATTAGTAACTACCATGGTGAGTGAAGTAGTTGGATTTGAAGCTATCAAAGAATTATATGATACTCATGCATATTTTGGAAAGGTAGTTGAGCAGTGCAAGAATCCATCAATTGGTGGGGAAGATACTATTCATGGTGAGTATCTTATATAAGAAGGTTATCTATTCAAAGAGAAACAATTATGTATTCTAGTTGGGTCTCTATGAGATAATATAATAAGAGAATTGTATAGTGGAGATTTGGCTAGACATTTTGGTAAGATGAAGACAATAGCTTTGGTGGAGGAAAAGTAATTTTGGCCAAAGATGAAAAGATATGTGACAAGATATGTTTTTGGGTATAGGATATGTTAGGTGGCTAAAGGACATGTACAAAATACTAGACTATACATGGCATTACAAGTTCCAAATGGACCATAAACAGATTTGAGTATGGATTTTGTGTTTGGATTAACAAATACATATAAAGGTAATGATTCAATTTTTTTTATTATAGATAAATTTTTTAAAATGGTTCATTTCATTGCATGTAAGAAAATAGGTGATGCCACTAGAGTTGTAGAATTATTTTTTAAGGATAGTGTGAGATTTCATGGTGTTTTGAAAACTATTACTTCAGATAGGGACACAAAATCTCTAAGCCATTTTCGGAGGACTTTTTCGAAGAAGATGGGTACCAAGCTACAATTTATAAGTGCATATCATCCAAAAATAGATGGCTAGATAGAAGTTGTGAATAGGAGCTTGGGAAATTTGTTAAGATACATAGTGGGAGAGAAGCCCAAGCAATGGGACTTGGCTTAACCATAAGATGAGTTTGCATCTAATAGTTCACTAAATAGATGAATAGGAAAATCACCATTTCAAATTTTTTATAGGATAAATCCTATGGATATTTTAGATTTGGTACAATTACCAATTGCAAATCAAATTAGTGATGATGCAAAAGCATTGACAAAGCATATGCAACAGTTGCAAGAAGGAATAAGAAATAAGTTAGAGAAAAGTAATGAGAAATATAAAGCATCAAAATATGTTAGAAGAAGACCCAAGGTATTTAAAGGGAAGTGGTAATGTTTTATTTGAGGAAATAAATATCTTTAAAAGGCACACACAACAAGTTGAAGTATAAGAAAATTGGCCCATATAGAATTGTGAAGAAAATCAATGACAATGCTTATGAGATGAGTTTACCATATAATTTTGATATCTCTCCAATATTTAATGTTTTTGATTTATATTAATTACATGGATAAGGTGGTGAAGGTGATGAAGATTATTAAATAAATTGGCAAGAACAGGATCCAAATAAGAAGGAAAAGATAGTGCAGATTTTGGATATGAAGACAGTAAGCACAAGACAAGAGAATTATGAAAAGTATTTGGTTTAGTGAGAAGGATTATAGAAAGAAGACAAGACTTGGATTATGGAATGGGATCTAAATAATATTTAAAAATAAAAATTACAGTGGTATAATCAGGGTAACTTGTAAGAGTTGAGTTATTTTCAACCAGAGGAGAATGATACATAAAAAATAGGCCAAACTTCCAAAGGCCATAACTTTTGATCCGTTGCTTTGTTTGAACTATTCCACATGAAAAAATGACCATATCATAATGTTTTTAACTTACCTAAGATTATATTTACACTTAGGGGTGTCTTCTATATTTTTGGACCCTAAATGAGACTATATGATGGTATAAGATTATAATTTAGTAATTTTTTCAAAAATTTTGTATTTTTTTTTTTTTTAAGACCAGACATGAAATTTGGTTGAAATTCATCTGATAGGATTCTTTTATAATTTAGGATATTTAATAAAAATAGACAAATTAACAGTAAGGATGTAATGAATAAAAATTGTCAAGAATTTAATGATTATTTTTATGTGTCTATAGACACAATGGATTGATTTACACTTATTTAATCCACCATACATCAAATAAAATGAATATTGGTGAAATTTGGCACTCATTTAGGGGAAATTTATTCCTAAATAACATTAAGTCATTGTAATTTTCTTTTTCTAATTACATCCCTCATGCAACCAATTAAATAATTGACTAAATGGGACACCAAATTATAGAAGAATAAGTTGAAAATGATATTAGGTTGTCATATTTTGGTTTAGGGGTAAAATTTTCACTAATTTAGTTCCTCATCTAAAAAATAAAGTCATTTTATAAATGGAGTACTTAATTAAGGAATATGAAGCCCCAAATCACATTATCTTCTCATAATTTCATTGAAGGGCATTAATTTACCCATATTTATCTCCCATACAACTATTTGAGTTATTGATTGATTTTAATACTAAATTACATGGAAAATTGAGCCTGAAAAAACACTTTCATATCACATTAATACTAACAAGATCCATTTTTCTTATTTTAGTACCCCATCAGACCAATTGAGTGTTTGGTTGAATGGGGAACTCAAGTTAGGATAATAGATACATAGATAACATTATGTTGTTGTAATTAAATTTAAGGGTCTCAATTTTAATTAATTTAGTACCCCAAACAACCATTCAAGTGATTGGTTAAAAGGGGCATTCAATTCTAGATAAAATTAGGCCTAAAATTACATTAGGTTGTCATAATTAGCTTTATGGGTCTTAATTTTCCATAGATGAGTATTGAGTTGAGCCAACCAAATGCTTGGTCAAATTGGGCACACAATTGGGAAAAATTGAGATAAAAATCTCATTAAGACATGTAAATTAACTTTAAGGTGTTTCCGTTTCACTAATTGAGGTGTCTATCCAACAAATCAAGTGATTAGTTGACGTGCACACTTAGCTAGTGAAAATCAAGCTCTAAATCACATAAGTTTATTATAATTATCATTATGGGCTCAATTTTACATAATTTATTACCAATCAATTCAAATTATTCATAATTTATTAAGATGAAACTTATGTCACTATTAACTAAAAATTGTTCATCTTAGAAGGTGATCCATTTGCAAATTTTTCATGGCATACACTTTTCCTTTGCACATCTACACACCACATACACTTCTCAGATGCAACAAGCCATTAGTAGTCCCATGCATCTAAATTTAAATTTTCACAATATCATGCAACACACTTGTGTTATCTGTCAATCTAATGTGATACACTTGTGCTTGCTTATATACCCACACACTCTCCTACATGAAAAAATAGTCATTGTTTATTCATTTATACACTTTATTTCCTCTATTGTATCCACATTCTAACCTTATCAAAGCGTGCTACTTACCAAGTGGTAATTATCATCCTAGGAGATATCAAATATCATCTTGGGTAGTTATCCACCATGTACCTTGAACATCAAACACCATTCCACAAGGAAGATGAAACGACTTGTAACCATCTTCTTGAGAATCAATACAGGTAGTAAGAGATACTTGTATTACATGTATAAATATATATCATATAAATATGACCAATGAGGGATTCCATAAACAATCATAGTGATAGATAACATGCTCTATGTATCTACTATCTCATATATGAATTTTACATCATTGTATCCTTTTCACTATTCATTCACATATTGAATATAAGTTGATTTTTTTAAAGAATCAAATTTTAGATCTATTGAATGTTCATGAGGGACAACTAGAGGTTAAAGTTAACTCATAGATATAAAAAGTGAATGCATGAAAAGGAATGTAGATAGATAAATCAACACACATCAATGGAGTAGATGTGTGATTCTTGCATAAATGCAACTTATACTCAATATTTAAATGAATAGGGAAAATGATATAATGATGTATGCAAAATTAGATATGTAGAGTATGTTATCTATCACTATGATTGTGTATGGCATCTCCCTTGGCTGAATACATATGACACATATTCATACATGTAATATAAGAATTAGTTCCACTAGATGTTGGTTATAGAGAATATGCTTACAAGTTATTTCTTCTTCCTTTTTGAATGATGGTTGATGTTTTATGTATGAAGTATATAAATAATTAATTGGATATATGATACATCCTATAATGATAATAATCACTTGATAAGACACATGTTTGGAGTAGGCTAGCATGTGGATACATTATAGGAAGAAAAGTGTAGACACACAAAAATAGTGATGGGCTTGGAATGTATGAAAATACACAAGATTGTAAGAAAGCAGAAGTGTAGTATGTAGGACTAAAAAAATCATGAGGGTGCTACATGAGACTATAATTAAGTTGTAGGGACTACAACTATATTGGTGTAATTTATAAGTGTGTGTAATGTGTATATTTGTAAATAATAAGTGTACACTACAGAAGAACAGTGCAGGGATCGAATGAGTTCATAATCACTTATATATCCCTCCACATTATTAGTTTTTCATCTATAATACAAGGGACATATGTATTAAAAATTAAGAAAAACATATTCATCTTAATATTGGAGATTTTATCATAGATCCCATTTTTCATATAATCCAATATTGAAAAAGTAATAGTGTATATGTAAATAAGAAGTGTACATTACATAGGAGCAGTTCATGGGTTGAAGGAATTCATAATCACTAATATTTACCTAGACATTATTATTATTTTAGTTATAATAAAAGGGTAATATATATTAAACCTTAAGAAAAACATATTCACCTTAAGATTGGAGGTTTTAGCATAGATCCCATTTTTCATATAATCCACTATTGAAAAAGTAATAATATATTATTTAGATAGAAAACACAAGCCACCTTAATCCCACTCATCCTTAACTTCAAAAATAAAAGAGTCAAACAATTTTAAATATTTGGAAACTTTTCTAAACACTAGATTTCAAGGCATTTAGTTTGTATAATAAATTCTAAATATGGGATTTGAATTTGAAGTTATCTCTTAAAAAAAATCCATTTGATAAGGAATCTCATCACCCTAAAATTTCACAAGAATATATTTATTGACCTTTGGAAGTTAACATTACCCTTGCATGTTCCCAATGTTTCCCTTGTCGAAAGCCCATGCTTAAGAATAAGACTTTACATATTTGTTGTTCTTCAATTGTATGAGTGAGAGGAGACCCTCTTACTTTTACTTTGCCCAAATTATGTGATTTTATTGATAAATGTGAGACTTGAAGTCAATTTAATTTTAGTGATTTAGAACAAGATAAAATCTCCCAATCCTCCCATTGTTTTTGAGCCAACAATGCTTTTGGTGAGATGTTTTCAATGCCCAATGCTAATTTTTTTTATAATATAAATAATCATACAAAATATTGAGTATTATTATCTCATAAAACTAGAGGGGACATCTATTTAATAAATCATGATAGGAAGTTGTATTTTTAACGAAGGTAATGTGAATTAAACATAATATGAAAATATTATTTATTTTTAAATTAGTGTTAAGTCAACTGATGCAGAAAAAATAGGCAAAACTTTTGGAGGGCACAAATTTTGATACATAGTTCTATTTTAGTTTTCCATACACTAAAATGATCATCTCAAAAATTTCATTGCTTCTCGAAGTCTCTCTTTATGCTTATGGGTGTTTTTGATATTTTTTGGAGGCCAAACGAGACCATATGAGGGTCTAAAATTATAATTTAGTAATTTTTTTAAGATTGTTTTATTTTTAAAAATTGTATATTTTTAGAACTGAACATGAACTTCAGTAAAATTTTTTATGATAGGCTAATTTTAGCATTTAGGATATTTCAAAAAACATAGATTTGCATGTGCTTGCATGCAAAACTTACCAAAAATAGTACCTACTAAAAATAGCTTTTTTAGATTTTATTTTTCTTTCTAAATTTTTGCATGTCAACTCTAATTTTGAGTTTAGGTTTATTTATGCATGGTCTTCTAATTCATTTTGGTAATCAATAAAAATCAATTCTAGTTCTTGTTTTAGATATTTTGCTTATTGTAATTTTGGTCTTGAAAGTAATCTTGAGTTCATTATCTAGTATCAGGGCAAGGTTGAATCTTGGAGGAGTAAGAAATGGTGAGAGGATGAGGAGCTAAAAAAAAGATGAACTAGACTATGCAAGAATTGTAGAGGCAAGTACAATAATTAATAGACGTTATCACCAATCAGAGAAGAAGACAAGGTGGTGATGAAGCTGAGGAAGACATAGATTGTGATGAAGGAACTCAGCCATAAGAAGAATAGCAATATCAACCACCATCAATGGAAGAGAGGGATGGTTAGAGAATTATAAGGAAGAAATGAAGGAATCAAGGTTGATGTTCTAGATTATGGAGGTAGTTTAAAAATGGAGGAGTTGATAGATTAGATAAATAGCATGGAGAAGTTATTCAAATGGAAGACTATAAGAGAAGACAAGAAGGTAAAGCTTGCATGCATGAAATTGAAAGGTCATGTAATAATTTGGTGGGATCACCTACAGAAAGATAGAGAAAAGGTAAAGATAATATTAACTTATCAAAAACTATGGAGAAAAAGTTGAGGGATAAATTTATTTTTTTAGATTATATACAAACCCTATACAAAAGATTCTAGAATTTGAGGCAAAAAGATCATAATATATAAGAATATATAGATGAGTTTTATAAGATTTTCATACGAGTAGAGCATGATGAAAAAAAAGAGCAGATGGTTGCAAGATATGTAAATGGTTTGAAATTTACTATTCAAGATGAATTAAGCATGCATAAAATACCTACCATGGAGGAGGTTTATCAATTAGATTTGAAGGCAGAAGAAAAACAAAATAATAGATTGCATGAGAGGGAAGGAATTTGCATGGAATATAATAACAACAATTGTTTTTGAATTTTTGAAGAGGAATATTACAGAAAGACCAATTTTAGCATTACTATATTTTAACAAAGTGTTTGAGGTTGATAGTTATGCTTCATTCATGATAATTGGTGCTATGTTGAGTTAAGAAGGATAGCCAATAGCCTATTTTAGTGAGAAATTAAATGAGTTAAGAACAAAGTATTATACCTATGATGTTGAACTCTATGCAATTGTAAAAGCATTAAGGCATTGGAGGAATTACTTAGTGCCTAAGAAGTTTATTCTATTTACAGATCATGAGGATTTGAAGTATGTAATATACAAAAGAAGATGAATAACAGGCATGCAAAGTTGGTATATTCTTACAAGTGTATACTTTTGTGTTGAAACATAAATTAGGAAAATAGAATCAGGGAGCTAATGAATTGAGCAGGAAAGAAACATTATTAACTACCATGGTGAGTGAAGTAGTTGTATTTGAAGCTATCAAAGAATTATATGATACTAATGCATATTTTAAAAAGGTATTTGATTAGTGAAAGAATCCATCAATAGGTTGGGAAGATTCTATTCATGGTGAGTATCTTATATAAGAATGTTATCTCTTAAAGGGAAACAATTATGCATTCTAGTTGGGTCTCTACGAGACAATATAATAAGATAATTATATAGTGGAGGTTTGGCTAGACATTTTGGTAAGATGAAAACAATAGCTTTGGTGGAGGAAAAGTATTTTTGGCCAAAGATGAAGAGAGATGTGACAAGATATGTTTTTAGGTATAGGATATATTAGGTGGCTAAAGGAAATGCAAAAAATATTGGACTATACATGCCATTACAAGTTCCAAATGGACCATGGATATATTTGAGTATGGATTTTGTGTTGGGATTACCAAACACACATAAAGGTAATGATTCAATTTTTGTTATTGTAGATAGATTTTTTAAAATGGTTCATTTCATTGCATGTAAAAAAATTAGTGATACCACTAGAGTCATAGAATTATTTTTTAAGGATATTGAGAGATTGCATGGTGTTTTGAAAATTATTACTTTAGATAGGGACAAAAAATATCTAATTCATTTTTGGAGGAATTTATGGAAGAAGATGTATACCAAACTACAATTTAGTAGTGTGTATCATCCACAAATAGATGGACAGAGAGAAGTTGTGAATAGGAGCTTGGGAAATTTGTTAAGATAAATAGTGGGAGAGAAGTCCAAGCAATGGGACTTGGCTTTACCATAAGCTGAGTTTGCATATAATAGTTCATTAAATAGATCAATATGAAAATCATAATTTTAAATTTTTTATATGATAAATACTATGGATGTTTTAGATTTGGTATAATTACCAATTGTAAATCAAATTAGTGATGATGCAAAAGCATTTATAGAGCATATACAATAGTTTTAAAAAGGAATAAGAAGCAAGTTGTAGAATAGTAATGAGAAATATAAAGCATCAACAGATGTTAGAAGAAAACCCAAGGTATTTGAATAAGGAGAGTTGGTAATGGTTTATTTGAGGAAATAAATATTTTCAAAAGGCACGCACAACAATTTGAAGTATAAGAAAATTGGCCTATACATAAGTTTGAAAAAAATCAATGACAATGCTTATGAGATGAGTTTACCATATAATTTTGATATCTCTCCAATATTGAATGTTTTTTATTTATATGAATTGCATGAAGAAGGTGGTGAAGGTGATGAATATTATTAATTAAACTAACAAAAATAGGATCTAAAGAAGAAGGAAAAGATAGTGCAGATTTTGGATATGAAGATAATGAACACAAGACAAGAGAATTATAACAAGTATTTGGTTCAGTGAGAAGGATTACAGCAAGAAGACAAAAATTGGATTATAGAATGGGAGATAAATAACATTGAAAAAAATAAATGATAGTGGTACAATCAGGGTAACTCAAAAAAGCTAAGTTATTTTCAACCAGAGGATAATGATACATAAAAAATAGGCCAAAATTAGCCATAACTTTTGATTCATTGCTCTGTTTGAACTCTTCCACATGTCAAAATGATCATATCAAAAAGTTTGTTACTTCGCTATGATTATATTTCAGCTTAGTGGTGTTTTCTATATTTTTGGACCCTAAATGAGATGATATGAGTGTTTAAAATTATGATTTAGTAATTTTTTAGGATTTATGTATTTTGAAAAATTGTATGTTTTTAAGACTGGACATGAAATTTGATTGAAATTTATCTGATAGGATAATTTTAGAATTTTGGATATTTAATAAAAATAGACAAATTAACAGTAAGGATGTAATGAATAAAAATCGTTAAGAATTTAATAAATATTGTTATGTGTCTATAGACACAATGGATTGATTTCCACTTATTTAATCACCCGTACATAAAATAAAGTGAATATTGGTTAAATTAGGTACTCATTTAGGGGAAATTTATTCCTAAATAACATTAGGCCATTGTAATTATGTTTTTTCTAATTACAACCCTCATGTAACTAATTAAATGATTGACTAAATGGGGCACTAAATTATAGAAGAATAAGTTCAAAATGATATTAGGTTGTCATATTTTGGTTTAGGGGTAAATTTTCACTAATTTAGTTCCTCATCTAAAAAATAAAGTCATTTGATCAATGGATTACTCAATTAAGGAATATGAAGCCTCAAATCACATTATCTTCTCATAATTTCATTCAAGGGCATTAATTTACCCATATTTATCCCCCATATAACTAGTTGAGTTATTTATTTATTTTAATACTAAATTACATGGAAAATGGAGCCTAAAAAACACTTGCTTATCATGTTAACATTAACAAGATCCATTTTTATTATTTTAGTACGCCATCAGACCAATTGAATGTTTGGTTGAATGGGGAACTCTAGTTAGGATAATAGATACATAGATAACATTATGTTGTTGTAATTATATTTAAGGGTCTCAATTTTAATTAATTTAGTACCCCAACCAACCATTCAAGTGATTTGTTAAAAGGGGCAATCAATTATAGATAAAATTAGGCCTAAAAATACATTAGGCTGTCATAATTAGCTTTATGGGTCTTAATTTTCCATAGTTGAGTATTGAGTTGAACTAACCAAATGCTTGGTCAAATGGGGCAAAAAATTAGGAAAAAGTGAGATCAAAATCTCATTAAGACATTTAAATTAAGTTTAAGGTGTTTGAATTTCACTAATTTAGGGGTCCATCCAACAAATCAAGTGATTAGTTGACTAGGGCACTTAGCTAGTGAAAATCAAGCTCTAAATCACATAAGTTTATTATAATTATCATTATGGGCTCAATTTTACATATTTTATCACCCATCAATTCAAATTATTCATAATTTATTAAGATGAAATTGAAGTTGATATGAACCAAAAATTATTCATCTTAGAAGGTGATCCATTTGTAAATTTTCATGGCATACACTTTTCCTTTGCACATCTACACACCACATACACTTCTCAGATGCAACAAGCCATTAGTAGTCCCATGCATCTAAATTTCAAGTTTCACAATATGATG
Source organism: Torreya grandis (assembly GCA_037957365.1). NCBI lineage: Eukaryota > Viridiplantae > Streptophyta > Pinopsida > Cupressales > Taxaceae > Torreya > Torreya grandis. Next base: position 36,711 of record JARHVA010011138.1, read on the forward strand.
CAACACACTTGTGTTATCTCTCAATCTTATATGATACACTTGTGCTTGCTTATATACCCACACACTCTCCTACATGAAAAAATAGTCATTGTTTATTCATTTATACACTTTATTTCCTCTATTGTATCCACATTCTAACCTTATCCAAACACGTTAGTTAACAAGTGCTAGTTATCATCCTAGGAGATATCAGATATCATCTTGGGTAGTTATCCACCATGTACCTTGAACATCAAACACCATTCCACAAGGAAGATGAAATGACTCGTAACCGTCTTCTTTAGAACTGATAACGATAGTAAGAGATACTTGTATTACATGTATAAATATATATCATATACATCTGACGAATGGGGGATTCCATAAACAATCATAGTGATAAATAACATGCTCTATGTATCTACTATCTCATATATGAATTTTACATCATTGTATCCCTTTTGCTAATCATTCATATATTGAATATAAGTTGATTTTTTTAGAGATCTAAACTTTAGATCTATTGAATGTTCATGAGGGACAAGTAGAGGTTAAAGTTAACTCATAGTTATGAAAAGTGAATGCATGAAAAATAATGTAGATAGAGAAAGCAACACACATCAATGGAGTAGATGTGTGATACTTGCATAAATGCAACTTATACTCAATATGTAAATGAATAGGGAAAATGATATAATGATGTATGCAAAAGTAGATATGTAGAGTATGTTATCTATCACTATGATTGTGTATGGTATCTCCCTTGGATGAATACATATGATACATATTTATACATGTAATATAAGAAATAGTTACACTAGATGTTGGTTATAGAGAATATGCTTACAAGTTGTTTTTTCTTCCTTTTTGAATGATGGTTGATAGTTTATGTATGAAGTATCTAAATAATTAATTGGATATATGATACATCCTAGACTAATAATAATCACTTGATAAGCCACATGTTTGGAGTAGGCTATCATGTGGATACATTATAGGAAGAAAAGTGTAGACACATAGAAATAGTGATAGGCTTTGAATGTATGAAAATGCACAGGATTGTAAGCAAACAAAAGTGTAGCATGTAAGACTAAAAATAATCATGAGGGTGTTGCATGAGACTAAAATTAATTTGTAGGGACTACAACTTTATTGGTGTAACTTATAAGTGTGTGTAATGTGTATTTTTGTAAATAAGAAGTGTACACTGGTAAAGAATAGTGCATGGATCAAATGAGTTCATAATCACTTAAATATCCCTCCACATTATTAGTTTTTCATCTAAAATAAAAGGGGCATACATCTTAAACATTAAGAAGAACATATTCATCTTAAGATTGGATATTTTATCATAGATCCCATTTTTCATATAATCTAATATTGAAAAAGTAATAGTGTATATGTAAATAAGAAGTGTACACTACATAGGAGTAGTTCATGGATTGAAGGAGTTCATAATCACTAATATTTACCTTGACATTATTATTATTATTATTATTATTATTATTATTATATTCAGAATAAAGGGCCATATATATTAAACATCAAGAAAAACATATTCACCTTAAGATTGGAGATTTTAGCATAGATCCCATTTTTCATATAATACACTATTGAAAACGTAATAATATATTGTTTGGATAGCAAATAGAAGCCATCTTAATGCCACTCATCCTTAAATTCAAAAATAAAAGAGTCAAACAATTTTATATATTTGGAAACTTTTCTAAACACTATATTTCAAGGCATTTAGTTTGTATAATAAATACTAAATACGGGATTTGAATTTGAAGTTCTTTCTTAAAAAACCTCCATTTGATAAGGAATCCCATCACCATAAAATTTCACAAGAATATATTTATTGACATTTGGAAGGTAACATTCCCCTTGCATATTCCCAATGTTTCCCTTGTCTATAGCCCATGCTTAAGAATAATACTTTACATATTTGTTGTTCTTCAATTATATGAGTGAGAGTAGACCCTTTTACTTTTGATTTGCCTAAATTATGTGATTTTATTGATAAATGTGAGACTTTAACACAATTTAATTTAAGTGAATTAGAACAAGATAAAATCACCCAATCCTCCCATTGTTTTTGAGCCAATAATGCTTTTGGGAAGATGTTTTCAATGCCCAATGCTACATTTTTTATAATATAAATAATCATACAAAATATTGAGTAATATTATCTCATAAAACTAGAGGGGACCTCCATTTAATAAATAATGGTAGGAAGTTGTATTTTTAACAAAGGTAATTTGAATAAAAAATTATATGAAAATACTATTTATTTTTAAATTAGTGTTAAGTCAATTCATGCAAAAAAAATAGGCCAAACGTCTAGAGGCCACAAATTTTGATATATAGTTATATTTGAGTTTTACATGCAAAAAAATGACCATGTCAAAAATTTAATAGCTTCCCTAAGTCTCTCTTTCTACTTAGGGGTGTTTTTGATATTTTTTGGAGGCCAAATGAGACCATCTGAGGGTCTGAAATTATAATTTAGTAAATTTTTCAAGATTTTGGTATGTTTAAAAATTGTATATTTTTAGAACCAAAAGTGAAATTTAGTTGAATTGTTTTTGATAGGATAATTTTATCATTTAGGATATTTCAAAAAAAAATTAGATTTTCATGTGCTTGCATGCAAAACTTACCAAAAATAGTAGCTGCTAAAAATAGTTTTTTGGATTTTATTTTTTTTCTAAATTTTTGCAAATTTTTGCATGTCAACTCTAATTTTGAGTTGAGGTTTATTTATGCATGGTTTTTTAATTAATTTTGGTAATCAATAAAAATCAATTCTATTTCTTTTTTCAGATATTTTACTTATTGTAATTTTGGTCTTGTAAGAAATCTTGGGTTCACTATCTAGTATCAGGGCAAGGTTGAATCTTGGAGGAGTAAGAAATGGTAGGAGGATGAAGAGATATAAAAAAAATGAACTAGAATATGAAATAATTGTAGGGGCAAGTTCAATAATTAATAGAGGTTATCACCAATCAGAGAAGGAGACAAGGTGGTGATGAAGCTGAGGAAGACATAGATCGTGATGAAGAATTTCAGCCATAAGAAGAATATCAATATCAACCACCATTCATTGGAAGAGAGGATGGTTAGATAATTATAAGGAATAAATTAAGGAATCAAGATTGATGTTATATATTATAGAGTTATTTTAAAAATAGAGGAGTTGATCGATTAGATGAAGAGCATGGAGAAGTTCTTCGAATGGAAGACTATGAGAGAAGACAAAAAGGTAAAGTTTGCAAGCATGAAATTGAAATTTCATGAAATAATTTGGTGGGATCACCTACAGAAAAAGAGATAGAGAAAAGGTGAAGAGAATATTAATTTATGGAAAACTATGGAGAAGAAGCTGAGGGAGAAATTTCTTCCTATGGATTATATACAAACCCTATACAAAAGATTCTAGAATTTGAGGAAAAAAGATCATAATATATAAGAATATATGGATGAGATTTATAAGATTTACATATGAGTAGAGCATGATGAAACAAAAGATTATATGGTTACAAGCTATGTAAATGGTTTGAAATTTAATATTCAAGATGAATTAAGCATGCATAAAATACTTAGCATGGAGGAGGTTTATCAATTAGATTTGAAGGTAGAAGAAAAATAAAATAGACAAAATTTTAGAAGAATATATCTTGGTCCAAGAAGAGGAGTATCCCATCCAATAAGGGGGTAAGGTGGGTTTAATACCACCAATGGTGGTTTTAATGCCGATAAAGGATAATCATTATGTGGTGTAGAAAGGTAAGAAGATAATAGGCAAGGGTTTCAATACCATCAAAGAAGAAGAGGGTTTCAAAGAGGATGACGTTATGGTGGTTCTAGAGGATGGTTTCCAAATTAGCATAGATCTTATGCTTATTATAGATGTGGAGAAGAAGGACAAATGGCATTTGAGTGTGCACATTATGAAGATTAAGAAAGGAGGCAAGAGGATCACCCAAGGGTGAATCTAGTTGAGGCTAAGATAGATGAGCATAATACTAAAGTTGCACCAATAGATGTTGGAGAGAATCTCATGATGAGAAGCGCAATGATTGATACAAAGAAGGAACTAGTGCAGAGTAAATAAAGTGATGATGCATGACTATGATCAAATATTTTTTGAACAAGATGTACTTTAGGTGGAAAGGTATGCAAAGTAATTATAGATGGTGGTAATTGTGAAAATATGGTTTCCAAAAAAATGATAGAGAAATTAAATTTACAATTTCAAAAGCATCCTAATCATAATCAAATTTCATGGTTTAAGAAATGGAATGAAGTTACATTAGATAAAAGGTTTTTAATCAAGTTTTCTATAGGAAAAGTATATAATAATGAAATATCGTGTGATGTTATTTTAATGGATGTATGTCATGTGTTATTAAGGAGGAAATGGAAATTTGATAGGAAAGTAATTCATGATGGAGAAAATAACACATACACTTTTGGGAAATGTGGTACACAGATAATTTTGTTACCTCTTAAATAGGAAGAGAAGGAAAAAAACATGCTCTCTACTAAATAATTTATCCAAGATATGAAGGTATAAGGTTGTTGTTATTTATTAGTAGTAAAGAATGAAGACATAGAAATGGTAAAAATACCAATAGAAGTAACAAGACTATTGAAAGAATATGCAGATGTTATGCCTAATGAGTTATCAGATGGTTTACCACCAAAGAGAGATAGTTATGATCACATTGATTTGATTCTAGGATTAACTCTACCCAATCAAGTGACTTATATGATGAGTCTAATAGAAAACACATAATTAAATAAACATGTTACTAAATTGTTAAGAAAGAAACTGATAAGGGAGAGTATGAGTACTTATAATACACCATTATTGTTAACTCCAAAGAAAGGTGGAGGATGAAGAATGCATGTGGATAGTAGGACAAGTAATAAAATTACAATCAAGTATAGATTTTTTATACCTCATTTAGATGATATGATGGATGTGATTGAAAGAGAAAAATATTTTACCAAGATTGATCTAAGGAGTGGTTATTATCAGATTCAGATTTGTGAAGGAGATGAGTGAAAAACTGCATTCAATACTAGGGATGGCTTATATGAGTGGATGGTGATGACCTTCAAATTATCTAATGCACCTAACACATTTATGAAGATGATGAATATAGTGCTACAAGAAAATATTGATAAGTTTTTGGATGTTTATTTTTATGATGTTTTGATATTCAGTAAGACTACATAATAATACTTTCAACATTTGAGAATGGTATTGGATTTTTTAAGAAAGGAGGAGTCATATGCAAATTTAAAGAAGTGAAAGTTTATGTAGAATAGTTTGGGGGTTTTTAGGATTCATAGTTCCAACTGATGGTGTGAGAATGGACGAAGAAAAGATAAAGGAAATTAATGAGTGGACTATTCCAAAAATCCTTACAAAGGTAAGAATTTTCCATGGTTTAGCATCTTTTTGTAGAAAATTTATTAAAATTTTTAATAGTATTATGGCACCAATAATAGATTACATGAGAGGGAAGGAATTTGCCTGGACTAGAGTAACCACAAAAAGTTTTGAATTTTTGAAGAAGAATATTAAAAAAAGAGAAATTTTAGCATTACTATATTTTAACAAAATGTTTGAGGTTGATAGTGATGCTTCATTTATGAGAATTGGTGCTGTGATGAGTCAAGAAAGAAAGCCAATATCATATTTCAATGAGAAATTAAATGAGTTAAGAACAAAGTATTCTACCTATGATGTTGAACTCTATGCAATTTGTAAAAGCATTAAGGAATTTGAGGCATTACTTAGTGCCTAAGGAGTATATTTTATTTATAGATCATGAGGATTTGAAGTATGTGAATACACAAAAGAAGATGAATAGTAGGTATGCAAAGTTGGTATCTTTCTTACAAGCATATACTTTTGTGTTGAAACATAAATTAGGAAAATAAAATCATGAAGCTGATGAATTGAGTAGGAGAGCAACATTATTAACTACCATGGTGAGTGAAGTATTTAGATTTGAAGCTATCAATGAATTATATGATACTGATGCATATTTTGGAAAGGTAGTTGAGTAGTGAAATAATAAATCAATAGGTGGGGAAGATACTATTCATGGTGAGTATATTATATAAAAAGGTTATCTCTTCAAATTGAAACAACTATGTATTGTAGTTGGGTATCTACGAGACAATATAATAAGAGAATTTTATAGTGGAGGTTTGGCTGGACATTTTGGTAAGACGAAGACAAAAGCTTTGGTGAAGGAAAAGTATTTTTGGCCAAATATGAAGAGAGATGTGAAAAAATATGTTTTTTGGTATATGATATGTTAGGTGGCTAAAGGAAATGCAAAAAATAATGGACTATACATGCCATTACAAGTTCCAAATGGACCATGGACAAATTTGAGTATGGATTTTGTGTTGGGATTACCAAACACACAGAAAGGTAATGATTCAATTTTTGTTATTGTAAATAGATTTTCTAAAATGGTTCATTTCATTCCATGTAAGAAAATAAATGATACCACTAGAGTTATACAATTATTTTTAAAGGATATTGTGAGATTGCATGTTGTTTTGAAAACTATTACTTCAAATAGGGACACAAAATCTCTAAATCATTTTTGGAGGAATTTGTAGAAGAAGATGGGTACCAAGCTACAATTTAATAGTGCATATCATCCAAAAATATATGGATATACATAATTTGTGAATGGAAGCTTGGGATTTTTTTTAAGATACATAATGGGAGAGAAGCCCAAGCAATGGGACTTGGCTTTACCATAAGTTGAGTTTGAATATAATAGTTCATTAAATAGATGAATAGGAAAATCACCATTTCAAATTATTTATAAGAGAAATCCTATGAATATTTTAGATTTGGTACAATTACCAATTGAAAATCAAATTAGTGATAATGCAAAAGCATTTACAGAGCATATGCAATAGTTGCAAGAAGGAATAAGAAGCAAGTTGCAAAAAAGTAATGAAAAATATAAAGCATCAACATATGTTAGAAGAATACCCAAGGTATTTGAAGAAGGAGAGTTGGTAATGGTTTATTTGAGGAAAGAAATATTTTCAAAAGGCATGCACAACAATTTGAAGTATAAAAAAATTGGCCCATACAGAATTATGAAGAAAATCAATGACAATGCTTATGAGATGAGTTTACCTTATAATTTCGATATCTCTCTAGTATTTAATATTTTTGATTTATATGAATTAAATGAATAATGTGGTGAAGGTGATGAATATTATTAAATGAATTGGTGACAACAGGATCCAATGAAGAAGGAAAAGATAGTGCATATTTTGGATATGAAGACAATGAGCACAAGATAAGAGAATTATAACAAGTATTTGGTTCAGTGAGAAGGATTACAGTAAGAAGACAACACTTGGATTATATAATGGGGGCTAAATAAGATTGATAAATAAAAATGACAGTGGTACAATCAGGGTAACTCATAAGAGTTGAGTTATTTTCAACCAGAGGAGAATGATACATAAAAAATAGGCCAAACTTCTAGAAGCCATAACTTTTGATCCATTGCTGTGTTTGAACTCTTCCACATGCCTGCGTTTGAACTCTTCCACATGCCAAAATGACCATATCAAAACGTTTGTTACTTCCCTAAGATTATATTTCCACTCAGGGGTGTTTTCTATATTTTTGGTGGCTAAACGAGATATATGAGGGTCTAAAATTATAATTTAGTAATTTTTTAAGGATTTCTGTATTTTAAAAAATTGTATATTTTTAAGATCGAAAGTGAAATTTGGTTGAAATTCATCTGATAGGATAATTTTAGCATTTAGGATATTTCAAAAAAAAATTAGAGTTGCATGTACTTGCATGCGAAACTTACAAAAAATAGTTTTTTTAAATTTTTTGCATGTCAATTCTAATTCCAAGTTGAGGCTTATTTATGCATGGTCTTGTAATTAATTTTGGCAATCAATATGAATCAATTTTGGTTCTTATTTCATATTTTTGGCTTATTGTAATTTTTGTCTTAAAAGTAATCTTGGGTTCATTATCAACAATATCAACATGGATCAATAGAGATAACCCCAAATTTGATTATAAGGTGTTATTAATCAAGTTTAATTATATATTTTAAAATTGGAGCTAAGTCAATAATAATTAGTGGCTTAATAGAGATAACCCCAAATTTATATATGGGGTTATCTCTATTAAGCCACTAACTATTATTGACTTAGCTCCAATTTTAAAATATATAATCAAACTTGATGAATAACACCTTATGGTTTGATAACATGGCCCATTCTAAACCTTCCTAGATAGTAATAAATAAAGGGAACCATGATTTTCACCAAGTCTCTTGGGCCATTTGTTGTGACCCTAAAGAATATAGTAGGGTTGGGATCATTAATATGAACCTTAAATGGATTGGTCTCGGTGTTAAATTAATCATCAGAAGCTTGGAATGGGATGAGGACTAAAAAATCTTACTGAGGCAATGCATCTCTCAAGGGTTCCTTCTTGGTAGAAAGGCATATTAAAGGATTGGGTTTGATAACATTCTCATCACTCCTTTATCGATTAAGATAGGGGGCACTTTTGTCATTCAAAGTATCTGTAAGGCTTGGAAAAAGATCAAACCTCACCTCATCTAGGTGGGGGAAGGGTTTATAAATTGTCCAAGTTCTCTCAATTCATGACCCCTATGGTGGTCTCCCATGTTGAATTTATATAATGTCCCTTTTTTCATGGTCCCTTGGGTCAAAATCTTGAGACTTAAAAAAAAAAGAATACACATGATTGTAGACCTATTTTGGAAGGTCACTTAGCACTAGATTGCATAGAATATAGTAAAATCTATGTTCAGTCTAAATAAGGAAGATGCATAATCTATTTATAAATTGTAAAATTATAGATCTGAAGAGGACTTACATAAAATTAGAGTTTACTCTCTTAATCCATGGTGGAAAGACTGGTCCTGGCCTACAACTATGCCGTTCTATCATTATTCCCCTAGGTTGGGTTATAATCTTTTGGCTACTTAGCATATTGGTATTGAAACCCTAAATCATTAGTGGTCTCTTAAATCACTCCATCGTATTTGGGCTCAGAGGTTTGATAATGTTTGGGTGGCTTGTATTGAGCCTAAAAATGCCTATTTACTTTGGTGTATTATCTACAAAGGTTTGCCTATGGGGGACTAGATCAAGTACATGGGAGTTTCGAATCCCACTTGCCTAGCTTGTCACCACCTAGAATCCATTAAGCACCTCTTTTAGTTTTACCCTCATGCCCATTCTACCTGGAAAATAGATTCATACCCTTTTCAAATCTTTCAGGCCTAAAATATTTAGTTGGAAGATGTCTCTCTTGGGGGACTCCACCATGCTTCTTGCAAGATATAACAAATTCTGTGAGACTTTCATCTTGATATTCTTTTTTATATGTAGAAAAATAAAACTAAAGCATGTTTTAATAATTAAGATATATGGAAAAAATATCTCCTATAACTTATAAAGTTGATGTGATTATTATTGTGACCCTTCAAATTCAGATTCAAATAGATAAGGTTCGACTCAAGCTCCATCATATAGAGATCTTTTTAGACCATTGCGAGAATGCTTCTTGTGTGGTCAATTGTGAACTCCCTAATCCTCCTCCCCACCATTCCTTCCAAGGTCATGGGCATGGGGGATGACATCACCAATCTCATGGTAGGTGATCTCAAAGCTAGAGGAGTGCCTCTCCTCGCTCTCGCTGGACATTTCCTCCCCAAGGATCTGAGAGAGGCAACAAAGATAGTGGTGGTGGGTGGGGAGGGTAGGTTGAAGGCCCCCTCTATAGAATAAGTTCCTACAGCTAGCATTGGCCATTTCTCCTTTTAGATAAGACTCTAAGCAGTAGAATGATACTAAAACTAACTAGTAGACTGATGGTTGGCACTCCATCTTGGTTGATATAGATACCTGGGCTCAGTGGGTAGGGGAACGCTCAAGATCCTCTGCCTCCTCCACCTCTCCCTAATGCCAATTTCGTTATTGTTGCTTAATAGACTCATTGTTGTGCCTTAATCTTTCTCATTTTTGATTGATGTGTACTTGAACTAATTTAACTGTAATTTATTTGGTTGTGTGATGGGCCTTTCTAAAATTTACCCTTCTCAAAATTTATTTTAATTTGGTTCCATTATTTTAGGGTTTGACTTTTTTATCCATCTTTTTTGTATGATTGAATATATATTATATCTTGTTATATTAATGAAAGTGTGTTTTTCAATCTTATATATAATATCTAAATTACATTAACTATGTTAAAATTACATATATATTTATTTCATATTATATTTAAATTACATTAACTATGTTAAAATTTTATATATATATATATATATATATATATATATATATATATTTCATATTATATTTAAATTACATTGACTATGTTAAAATTATATATTTCATATTATATTTAAATTACATTAACTATGTTAAAATTATATATATATATATATATATATATATATATATATATATATATATATACACGAGCGCGTTTTGAGTAGGAGGACATGCCAATCTTGAGATATCAAAAAGAGAATCATTCGATCTCAATCAAAATATTATTTCGTAAGTCTGCTCCAGTACAAGTCCCCTTCGGGAAGTCTTTAACCGGGCCGCCATAGCCATAACACGGTATGAAATATCCTATTTCTTCTTTACATTATTAAAGGACCTTTCCAAATAGACAAAACCTTCATTTCATGCACTCAATTCGCCAAATAGATGCAGTAGAGTATATTGAAACCGATAAAGAAAATATTAGAGATGGCAACATTTTCAGACTTATAAAATATTGCTTCTTTCGATTGAATCACATAGCATCATATCTTAGAAAGTTTCTTTCTTTACCTAGAACAATTTGAATTATTTATTCATATTTCCTATGCAACACAGACCCGATTGGTTACTTTGTTCTATTTGAGTAACTGCTCTGAAACAAAACAAAATAGCTGGAGCGAACTTGCAGGAAATTAGTGGGTTTTTGTTTCTTTTCTGTTACAACGCATTCTACCACCCCATGTCTCCCTATCATTCATAGACCTTCTCTTAAGATTTCGAAGTTGTTCACAACATTGCCGCTTCTCATCCATCCCATCCAGAGTTATGTGAGTACCACTATTAAAATGAAGGTTGCTATCATAAACAAGCCTTAGCATCGGATCAGAGAGAGTCTCATAGGCTTTCTGCACTAGGAGGAACATTTTGCATGACTCCTCTCTCTCAGAAGGAGAGCACACATCTGGATGATAAACTCTCACCTTCTCTCTATAAGCTTTCTTCAGTTGAGCCAATTCAACAGTGTTGGGCACACACAATACATCATACAAAGTCATGCCAGGTACAGAATATACACCCTTGACTATATCTGCTCTAAGCCTAGGTGGTGCCCATTGCAACCTGGTATTTACTGGATTAAAAAACCGTTGTCTCCTGCAGAAGACAGAGGAATGATAAGGAAGGTGAAGATTTAGTATTGATAAGTGGGTATTACTCCCCATACCAACCATGGCAGGCAAAGGTACTGAATTCAGTATGTAAGGGGAGCTCATATTTATAGTAATAAGGAGATAAATGTACTCATGTGTGGGTGCATCTGAACCATTCAATTAGAGGTTCAGACTCTACACTGACCTGATCATAGAATCAAATATTTAATACTGAGAATCATAGTGAAAATGAACCGCAACTCTTCTATTCTTTTTTAATACTTCGGTCCGTTCTCCCCTATCTTCTGTAGTTTCCACAATTTTAATTCCTTTTGATTTGACCTTACCGGTTGCTTTCTTTGAATGACTGTGCATTTGAAAGCGTTTTTCTTGAATATTTGTTTTGTCGAATTTCTTTTTTCGATATGTGAAGAGTCAAAAGTCGCGACTCGCGAGCTGCCAGTCTTTAGTGCTCGCTATCAAGGTACGTCTACGGACCAACAAGTCTTTCTTCCATCCTATCATTATTATTATTATTTCGATGTAGAAGTTTCCATTCTTGGTTTCATTTGTTTGAGTCTCCATATATCAAGAAGGGTTTATACTTCACATGTATTTGAATGTTGAAATGTTATCAAGGAAATCGGATATTTAGTACTTTCAAGTTTTGTTTTGCCTATTGGGAGATCAATATTTCAATGTGTAAATGTAGATGATGTTTAAGTTGAATTGACGATTGACAAGAAAAACTTTTTAAAAGGTTGGAATTATATTAATACAACTATTATAGTACATTAATGAAATTAGAAGTGTAAAAGCTAATATAGAATACTCCCACTTGCTAAAAATCTTGGGATCAAAGCCCATTGGCTGTTCAAAGAAGGCATTTGCATTATAATGGATCCTGTTAAGCCCAGAGATTATAATCCTATGCGAATATTATAGAGAAAATATAAGTTAGATGCAGTTAATATACCCTCTATTTAACGCATCGACGAGCTCGTGTTAGATTTTATGTTGGATAAACATGGCCTTAACTTCTAATCTTCTGGAAGAAAGAATTGCAATGGAACCATGCCACTAAGGAAGGGGTGCTCACTTGGTAAATTGTTTTTTAAAACACATGCAACCATGGGATTCAAAATATTCTCCTTCTCTTACCTTAATATTGTTGGATCCCCACTTTACACTACTAGTATTATTTTTATTGATATATTATTTAAAAATTAAAATTACTCTAATATGGTTGTATGTAGCCTTTATCATTTTACCAAGGTGCCATTTTCGATGTCATTGATTACAAAATCTACTTGCTAAGGATGTTTTATTAAATTATGAGTCCCTCTCCCTTGAAATTTAGTAAGTTAAACAATCAATGGAGTTTGATTATTTCTCCCTTAAAATGGATTTCTTTTCTCAACCAGATATGAAATAATAAAATAGAACTTCTGCTCACCTAGTTTATTTGTCATTTTGTCTAAAAGGGTTTGTCACTTAGAGAAAGGATCAAACACATTCAGGTGTCTCTTCCCAAGTGCCATGCATATTCTAAGTTTGTGACATTCAAACCCCAATTTTAGACTTTCCCAAAGGTATATGATGCCTTGAATTGGGTACATAGTTTTTTTCAACCTTTCCAACCTTCATCTAGAGGATGGATTTGATTAGATATTTTTCTCAGTGGTTGACATAAATAGATTTAGTTTATAATTTATTTATAACTACAATTCTCTTTTAGATTTGGAAGTATATGAATCTTACACATTCAATAATGAATCTCTTTCTCAATAGTTTTAAATTTATGATAAAATTGTTCTCAGATCTACATGTTTACAGATCCAAATAGATGTTGAGAAGGTGGCATTATTATTTTATAATTTTTAGGAGCTCCTCACTCGCTCGGTGAATGGATATTTTACTATGAGTAGTGTGCCTCTATATATAACCCCTTCATGGTCTCCAACACTAGCATGTAGATAGTGTAGAGTAGCTTGCATAGTTATTTATCATCCACTACTCCTCAATCAAGGTGTGATGGAGTCCATAACTATGTGAAAAGATTCTAAAAGGTTATTATGTTAGTCTTATTCAATGCAGGATAGTAGGCAAACTAGTATTGTGATGATGTTTTCACATGGGTGGGGTATTATGGTTCTTATATATAGTTCTATAGATGGATGGGTGGCTTGAGATCCACCATCAAAAGTAAAAAATCCAAAATTACTATCAATACTAAAATTACAATAGGTCAATATCTGAAATAATAACTCAAAATTGATTCATATTGATTGAATTGAAATAATTAAAAACTTTGCATAAAAAAGCCTCAACTCAGAATATTATTTGACATCCATAAGTTAAAAAAAAAAAACTAAAATCTAAAAAAAAACTTCTATTTTTAGCAACTACTACTTTTAGTAAGTTTTGCATGCAAGTGTGTGTAGCTCTAAAAATTTGCCAAAATGATCTAAACATTAAAATTAGTCTATAGGATAAATTAAAACCATGTCAGGTCATAAAAATATGCAATTTTTTGAAATAAGAAAAATCTCAAAAAAATCATTAAATTGTAATTTCAAACTTTTAGATCATCTTGTTTGGCCTCCAAAAAATTTCTAAAAACACATATAAGTAAAAATTTCACCTTAGGGAAGCAATTTTTTTTTTGAGACGGTTGTTTTAGCATGTAGAAGAGCTTAAACAAAGCTACAAATCAAAAGTTAAGGCCTCTAAAAGTTTGACCTATTTTTTCTGCATCATTATCCTCTAGTTGAAAATAACTCAACGTCTATGCATTGTCATTATTTTAATGCTACCATTTTTATTTGTCAATATTATTTATCTCCCATTCTATAATCCAATTTTCTTCTTCTTATTTCAATCCTTCCCACGGGACCAAATACCTATTATAATTCCCTTGCCTTGTGCTCATTGTCTTCATATCCAAAACCTACACTATCTTTTCCTTTTTCTTCTTTGGAACCTGCTACTGCCAATTTACTTCTTCATATATATCACCTTCACCATCTTATCTATAGAATTCATATAAATATGAAACCTTAAATAATAAAGAGATATCAAAATTATGTAGTAAACTCATCTCATAAGCATTGCCATTTATTTTTTTCACAATTCTGCAAGGATGAATTTTCTTGTACTTCAACATGTTGTACATGCCTTTTGAAAATCTTTATTTAATAAATTAAACCATTTCCAACTCTAATTATTCAATTACCTTGGATCTTCTTCTAACATCTAACGATACTTTATATTTCTCATTACTTTCCTACAACTTTCTTCTTGCTCCTTCTTGTAATTATTGCATATGCTCTACAAATGCTTCTATATCACCACTAATCTGATTTAAAATTAGTAATTGTACCAAATCTAAAATACCCATAAGATTTCTCCCATAAACAATTTCATATGGTGATTTTCCTATTCATCTATTAACTAAACTATTATATGTAAAATCAACTTGTGGTAAAGCCAAGTCCAATTGTTTGGGCTTCTCTCCCATTATGCATCTCAACAAATTTTCCAAGCTCCTATTCACAACTTCTATCTATCCATCTATTTGTGGGTGATATGCACTACTGAATTATAGCTTAGTACCCATCTTCTTATGCAAATTTCTCCAAAACTACTTAGAAATTTTGGGTCCCTATCTGAAGTAATAGTTTTTGAAACACCATGCAATTTCACAATATCCTTAAAAAATAAGTTTATAACTCTAGTGGCATCATTGGTTTTCTTACATGTAATGAAATAAACCATTTTAAAAAAATATGTCTATAAAAATAAAAAATAAATCATTACCTCTCTATGTGTTTGGCAATCCCAAAACAAAATCCATACTCAAATCTATCTATGGTCCTTTTGGAATTGGTAATGACATGTATAGTCTAATATTTTATACATGTATTTTAGCCACCTGACATATCCTGCACCTAAAAACATACCTTGTCACATCTCTCTTTATATTTGGCCAAAAATATTTTTCCTCCACCAAAGCTATTGTCTTCATCTTACCAAAATGTCCAGCCAAATCTCTACTATGTAATTCTCTTATTAAATTATCTTGTAGAGACCCAACTGGAATGCATAATTATTTATCTTTGAAGAGATAACCTTCTTATATAAGATACTCACCATGATTAGTATCTATTCCACCTATTAATGGATTCCTAGAATACTCAACTACCTTTCCAAAATATGGATCAATATCATATAATTCTTTGATAGATTTAAATCCAATTACTTCACTCATTATAGTAGTTAATAATTCTATTCTCATGCTAAATGCATCAGCTACTCGATTCTATTTCCTTGAATTATGTTTCAACACAAAAGTATACCCCTACAAGAAAGATACTCAATTTGCATGCCTACTATTAAACTTCTTTTGTGTATTTACATAAATCAAAGCTTCACGATCTATAAATAAGAATAAACTCCTTAGGCACCAAGTAATGCCTCAAATGTATTAATGCTTGTACAATTGCATAAAGTTCAACATCATAAGTATAATACTTTGTTCTTACCTCATTCAATTTATCATTGAAATATGTGATTGGCTTTCCTTTTTAACTCAACACAACAACAATTATCATAAATGAAACATCACAATCAACCAAAAACACTTTGCTAAAATATGATAATGCTAAAATAAATCTTTCTATAATCTTATTCTTAAAAAATTCAAAGCTTTCTATGGATACTCTACTCCATGTAAATTCCTTCCCTCTCGTGCAATCTGCTATTGGTGCCACAATACTATGAATTTTTTTAATAAATTTTATTTTAAAAGTTGTTAAACCATGGAAACTTCTTACCTTTATAATGTTTTTTGGAATAGGCCACTCAACAATTGACTTTATCTTTTTTTCATCCATTCTCACACCATCTGCTGAAACTACAAATCCCAAAAATACCAAACCATTCTACATAAACCTATACTTATTAAAATTTGCATACAACTTCTCCTTTCTTATCAAATCTAATACCATTATCAGATGTTGTAAGTGTTATTATTTAGTCTTATTGAATATCAAAATATCATCAAAATAAATAGCCACAAGCTTACCAATATATTCTCATAGTAATGCATTCATCATCCTCATAAATGTGCTAGGTGCATTAGGTAATATGAATTACATCACCATCTAATCATATAACCCATGCCTAGTCTTGAATTCAGTTTTCCACTCACTCCTTCGTGAATTTGAATATGATAATAACCACTCTTAGATCAATCTTGGTAAATATTTTTCTCTTGCAATTACATCCATCATATCATTTAAATGAGGTGTAAGAAACTTATACTTGATTGTAATTTTATTAATTACTCTACTATCCACACACATTATCCATCCTCCATCTATATTTGGAGTTAGAAACACTAGTGTTACACATGAACTCATACTCTCCCTTATCAGCATCTTTCTTAACAATTCAGTAACCTATTTTTTTAATTTTTCATGTTTTACTAGACTCATGCTATAAGCTTCTTCATTAGGTAGAGTTGATCATGAAATAAAATCATTGTGATGATGAATATATATCTTCGATGGCAAATGATTTGGTAAATCATCAGGCATAACATCTACATATTCTTTCAATACTCTTACTATTTTTTTTGGTATTTTCACCATTTTATTGTCTTCATTCTTTGTTACTAATACATAAAAACTACCTACCACCTTCATATCTTGGATAAATTCTTTAGTAGAGAGCATGCTTTCTACATTTTCTTCTTCTTTAAGAGGTAATAAAACTAATTTTGTACCACCTTTCCAAAAAGTGTATGTGTTCTTTGTTCCACAATGAATGAATTTCTTGTCAAATTACCATGGTCCCCCTAATAACACATGGCATGTATCCATTAGAATAACATCACACCATATTTTATCATTATAAGTTTCTCCTATATAAAACTTGATTAAGCACCTTTTATCTACTGTAACCTCATTTCCTTTTTTAAACCATCAAATACGATAAGGATTAGGATACTTTTCACATTGCAAATATAATTTATCTATCATTTTTTTAAAAACCATATTTTTGCAACTACCACCTATAATTACTTTACATACCTTTCCACCCGAATTACATCTTGTTTGAGAAATGTTTGATCATAGCCATGCATCATCACTTTTATTTATTATGAACTTATTCCTTCTTTGGATTGATCATTTTTATTCTCATCATGAGATTATCTCCAACATCTATCGATGCAATTTTATTATTTTGCTCTTCTATCTTAGCCTCAACTAGATTCACTCTTAAGATATCCTCTTGCCTCCTTTCTTGATCTTGATAATGTAGTCATTAAAATGCCATGTGCCCTTATTATCCACATATATAAAAAACATAAGATATATGCTGATTTAAGAACCATCCTATAACATCACCATAACCTCATCCTCTCTTACATCTTTTTCCTTTTTGTTGGTATTACAACTCTTGCCTTTTTTCATCCTTCTTTTCTACACCACGTGATGATTCACCTTTATTAGTATTATAACCACATATGGTGGTATTAAATCCACCTCATCCCTTTATTAGAGGGGATCTACCTCTTCTTGGACCAAGGAAAAGTCTTTTGAAATTCTATCTATTTTGTTTTTCTTCTACTTTCAAATCTAACTGATAAACCTCCTCCATGCTAAGTATTATATGCATGCTTAATTCATCTTGAATAGTAAATTTCAGACCATTTACATACCTTATATCCATTTGATATTATATTTCATCATGCTCCACTCCTATGTAAATATTATAAAACTCATATGTATACTCTTGTATACTGTGATCCTTTTGCCTCAAATTTTGGAGTCTTCTGTATAGGGTCTGTGTATAATCCATAGGAAAAAAACTCTCCTTCACCTTCTTCTCCATATTTTTTCATGAATTAATTTTATATTTACCTTCTCTCTATCTCTATTTTTATAGGTGATCCCACCAAATCATTTCATGACCTTTCAATTTTATTCATTTAAACTTTACCTTCTTGTCTACTCTCATAGTCTTCTACTTGAAGAACTTCTCCATGCTATTCATCTAATCTATCAAATCATTTGGTTTTAAACTACCTCCATAACTTGGAAAATCAACCTTGATTCTTTCATTTCTTTTTTAAGAATCCCAAACCATCGTCCCTTCCATTGATGGTGGTCGATCTTGTTGTTCTTCTTCTTGCTGAATTTCTTTATCGCGATTTATGTCTTACTCAGTTTCATCACCACCTTATCTTATTATATGATTAATGATAATATTGGTTAATTATTCCACTTTCCTCTACAACTCTTGTATAGTTCAGTTCATCTATGTAATACCTCCTTGTCCTTTCACCATTTCTTACTTCTTCAAGATTCAACCTTGCTCTGATACTAGATAAAGAACCCAAAATTACTACCAATACTGAAATTACAATAGGCCAAGATATAAAATAATAACTCATAATTGATTCATATTAAATGAATTTAAATAATTATAAACCATGCATAAATAAGTCTTAACTCAAAATTAGATTTAACATGCAAATATTTGAAAAAAAATTAAAATCTTAGAAAAGTTCTATTTTTAGTAGTTGCTATTTTTAGTAAGTTTTGCATGCAAACACGTATAGCTCTAAAAATCTATTGAAATACTATAAACACTAAAATTAACCATAGAATGAATTTAAACTTAAGTTCACATCTAGTTATAAAAATATACAATTTTAAAAAATAAAAAAATCCTAAAAAAATCATTAAACTATAATTTTAGACCCTTAAATGGTCTCGTTTGGTGTCCAATTTTTTTGATAAATGCCTCTAAATAGAAAGTGTGGATTAAGGAAGTAACGAAATTTTTGAGATGGTCATTTTGGCATGTGGAAGAGCTCAAATGGAGATACAAAGAAAAAATTATGGCCTCCATATTTTTGGCTTATTTTTTCTATATCAAAGAGACCCACATTCTTAGTTTTTTCTCCTCTCACAGATGACCTACTAGGACCACTCTCTGATGTTATCACTTGTGTTTTATGTTCACACTTGTGTACATGTTTTGATATACATTTTTTGAGATATCTTGGTTTATATCCATGTTTAGAAGGCTTTGTTTTTATAAATTTATGGTCTATCCATATATATTCACTATTGATATTGATTTATGAATATGAGTTGGCAACCCTTTTAGTGTAACAATCTTTAAAACTTATTTTCCTTTAATTTTATTTTTTTGATTAATTGATATATTGATGTGTTCCAATAAGAATAAACTGGTAGTGAGCATATTTAGACAAAGCCATCCTTTTATATATAAAATAATTCTATATGTTAATTAACAAACATAATAAATTTTTATTATAAAATCCAAGATAACATGGTAAATGACATACAAAAAAAATAATTTTATTGGAAATTAGTTTAACATCAAAATTCTATAAAATATATCGATAAACATGTAATCAACACTAAATAGATATAAAACCACAAAACCATACTTTAATTACTATCCAATTCAAGAGGAATAATGAAAAAGAGATCATTTATAGAAGTATATTAATTTTCAAATATTATGGAAACATCCCTTACATAGTAATAGAAAAATCATGGTTTTTATGAGAAGACATTAAGAATCCATAAAACTCAGAATGCCTACAACACCTCCATACAACATTAAATGTTACATTTTTGGTTACTATAACCCTATGTAACACATTTTACAAAAAAAAGAACTTGTTTTAAATATTTTTTTAGGTGAAGGGCTCTAAAAATCTTGTTTGATATATTGAATCTTCGCACTAATAACTAGGAAATAATTTTTTACCAACACCTAATAGAATGATTGAATTTTTAAATAATAAGGAAATGTTTTTTTTATAGAGCATATGTTGAATATCAACATTATTTTTAAGAATCAACTAGTTAACAATCCCCTCAATGGTATACATTATCCATCACAACACACCATATAAAATGAAATTTATTCTGACATTCTAGTGCATACAAGGGTCACTAAAATTATCTTATTTGCTACAAAAATTATTCTATAAATGCTTGTCCTATTTTATAATTAAATGGAATTATATTTAATAATATATTTATATTTACTTATATTCTTGGTCTCCTTCTCTATATTCCAACATTTCATTAAACATGGACATATTGTGATGAATTTATGTTTCTAGTACCAACATTTTTAGTATTATAAGTGTCAAAATTGGATTACAATATTTTTATTAAATTAGTTTTAATTAGTGTAATATAGGATTATAATATGGATATTATTATACTCAATTATTTTGATATTGGATTCCAATATTACTATTATT